>JASFAX010002353.1:0-46304 GCA_030737875.1 Allium sativum | reverse complement strand
TATTAATGTATAAATATTTAAACCATCATAACTTTTCCAAACCAAAACAGAATTCAACGAAACAAGTTGCGTTGGAACTATCATGATAAGAGCTTCGCAATGAAGCTAATTATAGGTGATTTGGAGCAAGTTACAGTTTTTGGTTAAATTAAACGTACAGTTTAGCTTTATCAAAACAACCGTTTTATAACGATTTCGAACCTATCAGTGAGAACTCTCTCACCCACTTATTCTGTTATCTAATTGTAATCATATTTAAAAATATATTGATTGCCTATGCTAATTTTTATCTATTTAATTATCACAAATTGTTATACAATATATGTTAACTCACATCACAGTTGTTTGCAAACCAAATGGATGAATGAATGATTATTTATGTTATGATGTGAATGTGATTTTGAAATAATTAACATATTAAAAACGATGTTAAATTATTTGTAGTAGTTGAAATTGAATTCAACATCCATTTACTAGTCGTCCGACTTGTTTATGTTCACTTATTTAAGTAATATCGATTGGAATGAATAAATAATTTATTAATTGATTATTTATTGGTTGAAACTCTACACTGGTATTAGGATAATATTTGATTTACACTAATCCCAAGTATTTAGATTGGATGTTATTCGATTTATTGACACACCGATATAAGCGTTAAATAATTATTTAAGGCTTTTATGGATGTAAGTGCACACTAGACATTAATTGAATGTTCGATGGTAGTTTGCAATTATTGTTGAATGTATGAAATCCATATAAATGAATTCATATAGATATTGGTTGAATTTTATTCCAATCCGAAATAAATATGAATATTTTAATAATATAATATTCAATGAAAATTGAAGTTTGATTTAGACGTCCAATTTTGGATGGACGCAAAGATATAAAAATATAGATGAATATTTGTAACTGTAACATATGGTTTTGAATTAATTTTCAACTAATTTTGGCATGTCGAAGTTTTTAAATTAAAAATGAATAGTAACTTTTCAAAGTGAAGTCCAGTTAGGCTATATAGAAAATGTTTTAAAAGGATTTTCTTTTCGAAATTTTCTTGTTTATGTTTGTAATGACGATCAAGGAAATTTTGAACTGAAAATAATGAGTTTTGAAAAATAATATTATTTTATTCATAGATATAATATTAAAATTGAATAAATGATGAATGTGCGATTTTGAATATAAACAACTGAAACGAGTTTTCAAAGATTATCATACATTTTTTATATAATTTAGAAAGATGATTAAGAAGTGTTTAGATCTATAATTAAAATTTATAAATTGAATTCGGGCTTGAATAAAATGTGTCGTGCGGCGACAGTTGGCGAACGTCAACCCGAAACTTCAAACTGACGTAACGGGCCGTTAGATTCTCTTGAAATTGGAATCGTTGGAACCGTAATGATATGAACTTTCTAATAAAATGAGAATTTTTGAAATCCAACAGTTATAATTTTATTTAAGTGCAAATTAGTTTTGGAAAAGCTTGTTATGGATGCAGTTTGGTGGCCGATATTGGAAACCAATTACAAGGGCCTTGATAATATTATTAAAAATATGAATAAATTATCAAATTCATAATAAATAATTTGGAAAGATTTTGGATGAAATATTCCAAGTTTTGAAAAGAGAAAAGATATTTTTATCTAAATGAACTAGTTAATGACTAGAGTAATAATCCAATGATTTTAAATTAATAACTTGGATTTGTAAATGGTTTTAATATAAGCAAAAAAATTCAATGAATAAATTGGAATGGAAATGATCTTCGGATAATTTCGATAGCAGGTTCCGTAACTATACAGATATCGTTAAGGAATTTGGAAGATATTGAAATCGTTATTTCAAAACGATATTCGTTGGTATCAGAATTTGGTATTGAATGCAAGTCGACAAGATTTCCATTTAAAGCCTTATATTTAATATCAAATTGGATTTTGGGGTTGTTGTGAATGATATCTTAAATAATACTATTTTTGAACCCAATTGTGAAAGGAATAATCTATTAATTAAGATTTAAGGAAGTTTTCGGTTTATTTAATTAAATTGGAATTGAATGAAATTCGATTAATAATAATCGAAATAAGCTTAAGTGAAGGAAGACCTTTACTATTTATGGAATTTAAAAGGCTAAGTTGTTATTCCACTTATAGTACTGGTCAGATACAGAAATTATATCGATTATAAATTATTCAGATTTCTATGAAGATTTCATAGTAAATGGAATATGATTTTGGGTTTATTATGAATGGTGCTTTTAAATGACAATTGTTCTTTAACCTAGTTAAAGAGAGAATAAATATCCTAAAGTTGAATAATCATTTGAATAATGGTTTTTGAGATTAAAATTGGATTAAAGTTTTAATGAATCTTTAGTTAGATTGAAGTGTAAAAAGAGGTAAATAAATTTACCGAACTCAAGAAATGTTCGAGATGGAGTACAACCAGTTTTACTCCATGGGATGGAGGAATCTTTAATTAGATTTGAATGTTAAATGGTAATTAAATTTACCAGTCACATGATGGGTGTTAAATATGGATTACCACCAGTTTTGCTCCATGGGATGAATAGGCTGGGATTGGGAATAATAAAATAAATGATTACTTCGCTAAGGCTTGATAATCCCGACTAGTTTTACAAACCTTAATTTGGTTAAAATTGTGAAAAGATATAATAAAATCTTTTGAGATGATTTCCGAAGGGAGATTTAAACAATAAATTTTAATGAGATAATCTTTGATAAGATTAATGGGAACCTTTCCATAGTAAATGGATATTTGAATAAAAGAATATTCTGGATTGGAATAAGATGTGTGTTATCTTTGTTTATCATTTGATTTTAAAGATACGTAAGTTATTCGAAAAGACCGGGTTTAACCCAATATGAATAATTGTTACGACGATTAAAAGTTGAAGATGAAGACGGTGGTTAAAGACCGGAGATCTTCACATCGAATGGATGATTACTGATGTCTCGATTGGGCGGTACACCCAAGATGAGGTAATAAGTGGTGGTGTCCAGACGTACTTGGAGGTCGACCGGATATGCGAGGGCCTCTCTCCTGTATTGGGCATATGAGACGAGGAATAAGGTGCACCCGGTTTCGTGTAGACCCAGAACTTGCAATTGGATTGTGTGTCTGACATCGTAGTTTGTGCTATATTAATTGATCTCTACTAAATATATATCTATTTGGTGGCGGAGAATTTATTCTCTTTTGCTTAACACCCTTCTCAAAGATGTACGAACTCAGAGGTTATATATCGGTAGACATCAGTTGTATGGTATGGTAACAACCTGGATTTTCAGAACCAATTTAGAATTTTTATTTTAGCCATTTTAATGGATTTTGAATATTTAAAATGATTTATTTGAAATAATAACAATTAAAATTTTATTTTAATCAAAGTTGAAAGGTCTAAATTTATTTTAATTATATAATGAGCTTGAAATGGCGTGGTAGTTTGAAGATTAGATTTTAAACTTTAATTGAATGTACAGAATTCATTATAAATTAGATTTCAGTAAAACTACTGAAATATTTAAATCTATTTAATAATATCTTTCTAACGAATGTAAGAAACTGAGATTTCATAATATAAATTAAAAGTTATGTTCAATTTAAAATTTGAAATAGCGCTATGGAATTTATATATATATTATTAATATATATAGCCCTTAAAAATAGCCATTTTGCAAACGACCTCCGTTTTCGACGAAACTATTTTTATTGGATCTGGAATGTCAAATTATTGCTAGATTCCAATTTTCATAATTTTTGGAATTAATATGTGAGTGTGGCAAAAGAAAACGTGTTTTATCAATTTTAGTTCGAATTGGATCGACCAGAAAATGGCCATTTTTCAAACGGTCTCCAAATTCAACGAAATTAGTTTTGTTAGGACTGTATCGTCAAAATAGTGTTAGATTTAATTTTCTGTAATTTTTGAAGTCAGTATGTAGCCCCGGTAAATTAAAATGTATGTTTGAATTCAATATTAAACGTTATATATTTTAATTTTGATGAAAACTGATCAAAACAACAGAATTGGCTTGCGAAACATATCCCATTGTGTCCGGGTTGGGGGTATTTATCTAGGGGTGATAGTCGTTGTGTTTGATTTGGAGTTCGGATGAAAATTTCACTTTTGAAAGATAATTGAATTAAATATTAATTTTTAAATATTATAAATAGATCGAAAATCGGAAACCCTTGGTTCATTTAGAACGCAGCCGCCAGTTACACTTTTGACGGACGAAAATACCCCGATTTTAATCCTCAAAATCTCTCAATACAAATCGAATTTGTTTATGAATTTAAAGCGAAAATTGGTGAGAATCCAGAGCTCTACAATTTGATACGGATGTGATCATTTTACTTGGAGAATAAAGTGCGATCTTTGGACCGGAAGGTGCCAGTTTTGGAACGGAATTTAATGGGGAGGAGGGTGCGATTTCGTCGTGGTTGAGGGGGTTGGTCGACGATGTGTAGCTGGAGGTGGCGGCGAACCCTGATCGAAGTTCGGTTGGAGGATGGAGGCACGAGGCTGAACCCTAATCTAGAAACACGGGTTCGATTTAACATGAAGGCCTGGAGTGAACGATAGTGAAGAAGGAGAAGGCCAGGGACCTTTGGATTGAGAAATGAATGGCTCAGATTTAATAAGGTTAATTATTGAAATTATATTTATTAATGATAAGTGTAATCTTATAAATTTAATAACCTTGTGATACGAGGTCGGAATCGAACGATTTCAGTTTTGTTGGAACCGTAAATTTGAGCATTACATCATGGAATAGAGAACGATGGTGATAATATTAAAAAGGTAATCTTTTTTTAATTTAAATAACATAGTTATTTTCAGAATTGATAAAAATAAAAATGTCTTTGTTTTAAAAATAAAAATGTCTTTGTTTTAAAAATACAAATGTCATTGTTTTAAAAATGAAAATACCACAGTTTTTAAAAATATAAATAGAATTGTTTTTAAAAATAGAAATAGCCTTATTTTTAAAATATAAATATAGTATAAAAATGTTACAATATATATATAGCAGTAAAAATATGATTTATTATATATATATATATAACTTTGTTTAAAAATACGTTTTTTAAAATAAATAGCTTTGTAAATAAAAATATGTTTCCAAAATAAATAGCATTGTAAATAAAAATATGTTTTTGAAATAAAAAGCATTGTAAATAAAAATATGATTTCTATAAAATAACATGGTTTTAAAACAAAATGGCTTTGTTTTAAAATGTAAATAGCATTATAAAAATGTAATTTTTATATATATAGTAGTGAATAAAAAAGTGATTTTTATTATATAAATAACACTAGATAAAAAGGTGATTATATATATATATATATATAGCTTTAGATAGAAATCTTATTTTTATATGATATAACATTGTGTTAAAAATGAATTTTTATTATGTAAGAACTTTTTTTTTAAAAAGTATTGTTTTAACATAAAAATAGCATTGAGTTTGTACATAAAAGTAGCATTGATTTTAACATAAAACTAGCATTGATTTTAATATAAAAGTAGCATTGGTTTTAATATAAATATAGCATGGTAATAAAAATATAAATAGCATTATTTTTAAATTTCAAATTTTTATTAATAAATATGATTTTATATAAAAACAGAGTATATTAAAAATGAGTTTTTTATATAAATACCATAGTATAAAAATGTAATTTTCATATATAACATTATAGAATAAAAATAGAGTTTTTAATATATGTAAAGTGATTTAAAAATAAAATAAAATCGCATTAATAAAATGTGATTTATTGTAAATGATTTTTGCTTAAATAAAAATGTGGTTTTTATTATATAGATAATAGTATAAAATGTGATTTTTATTTATAAAGATTATTGTTTAAAAATGTGATTTTTAACATAAACTGTGTAAAACAGATTGTGATGGAACTGACGGGAAGCAGAACGGAATCCAAATCGTCCGCTTAAGAATGACGGAGTGGAAACCAAAGGCGAGAACTCTTTCTCACTCAATTTATATTACAGTTAATATATATACTAAGATGCAGACAGTGCTTAGTACCACCCAACACTATTTATTGTACAAACCATGATTGTTTGTTTGGATTGAATTGATTGTATTGTGTGTTGTTTGTGATGTTGAAATGTTTAACATATTAGAAATAATGTTAACATTAATGTGGTAGTTGAAATCAAATTATAAATATACATTTATAATTTGAACAGGGAAAATGAGCTAATTAGAAAATAATTCAAACCGAATTAGAATTGGTTTAATTTGTTAACCAAAAATTTATTTAAATAAACTGTTGTTGTTTGAAAACCCCACACGGGTATTGGGATGACATTCATACACTAGTCCCAATATTTAGTTGTATGTCAATCGATGGATTGACAGTCTGTGATGAGTGTTATTTATTTATTTTAATGCTCACACAGTTGTAAATTTCACTCTGGATGTGAATGGACTGTTAGATGATTATTTATCATTATCGTTGCATACATGCGATGTATGAAATCGATATAACTGAAATTATATGGTAATTGATTGAGTCACATTCCGATTCAAAAATAAAGGACATTTCAAAATATAAAGGACATTTTAAAATAAAGAACACTTTAATATAAAGAATATTTTAAAATAAAGATTCTTTTAAAATAAAGAATATTTTAAATTATGAATATTTTAAAATAATATTCAGTGAAGATTAAAATTGTGATTTTGATGTTCGACTTTAGATGGACACAAAAATAAAAAAAATATGAAGTCGGGTTAAGTATAGAAACGCCATTTTTAACCCGAACGGGTTTATCAATCGATTTTATTCATTTTATAATGGATATCGAAAAGAAGTGATTTCAAAATCTAATATTCTGAAAATATTATCATTTTAATATGATAAATATATAGAATATTCAATTTTGATTTAAAATTGAAAAAGAAGTTGGAATCGTTTTCAAATGAATTTATAAATATTTTATAAATACGATTTAAATGGAAATCGGCGAAATACATATAATATATATTTAATGGCCTGAATAGAACGCGCGCGCAACGACCATTCGTGAATTTCGACCATTAACTTCAAATTAATGTAACAGGAGATCCAACCGTCGGATTCTCCTAAAACCGTAACTGTTGGGTTTGTACCGAAAAAAGCTTTCCAATGAATATAAGAGATTCGAAATCTAACATTTGGATTTGGAATTATGTCCAAATCAAATTTGTAAACGGTCGCTATGAATGCAATTCGGTGGCCGTTATTGGAAACCAACCGTACGGGCCTTGATAAAATTATTAAAAATATGGAAAAATTGTGTAAAATCATAGTAAATGGTTTGGAATTATTTTGTATGAAAAAATCCAATTTTGTAAAGATAAAAATATCAAAATGAACTGGTTATTAACTAGAATAATAATCCAATGTTTTTAAATAAATAAATAAATTGGATTTGTAAATGGTTTTAACATAACCAGAATTTTTCAAAGTATGAATTGGAATGGAAATTATCTTCGGGATATTAGTATTGGATTCTGTCATTATACGGATTTTGTGAGGAATTTGGAAGATATATAAATATCATTATTCCCAATATGATATTTGTTGATTTCGGAATTTGATATTGAATATAAGCCGATATAATTTCTATTTAGAGCCTTATATTTAATGTCGAATTGGATTTTGGGTTTGTCGTGAATGGTGACTTCACTAACACCGTTCTTAAACCCCGTATGAAAGAATAAATCTTTTAATTAAGATTATTAGAGTTTCCAATTATATTTAGTAATTGGAATAAAATGAAATGTGAATTGAGTTTGTTGTGAACTGTGTTTTTAACGACATTTGTTCTTTAACCCAATTAACACTGAAAAAATAATTTGGAATTTATAAATATTCTAATAATAAATGAAAATTTTCCAAAGTAAAGTTTTCCAATTTAATATATATTAAATTGGAATTGAATGGAATTCGATTTGGTAATAATCGAGATGAGCTTTTGTGAATGAAGACCACTACTATATATGGAATTTAAAAGGCTTTGCCTCTATTCCATTTCTATTATTAGTCTGACACTGGAATTTATATCGATTATGTACTGTTATGATTTCCGTGTAGATTCCATTTTGATGGAAGAAGAATTTGGGGCTTATCGTGAACTTTGTTTTAAATGCCATTAGTTCTTTGACCCAGTTAAAGATAAGATTAATTTCTTAACTTTGAACAACCATTAAGTAATGATTTTTGGGATTAAAACTGAATTAGAGTTTCAATGAATCTTTAATTAGAATGAAATGAGAATGTGATAATTTAAATTATCAAATTCGTGAAATGATCGAGAATGGAGTACCACCAGTTTTACTTTAAGCGATAGTTAAATCTTTAATTAGATTTGAACGTGAAATAATAAATGATTACTTTGGTAAGGTTCGTTGATCCCGACTAGTTTTATAAACCTTAATTTGGTTTGGAACTGTTTAAAGATAAAATAAAATCTTTTGAAAATTGAGATCCAAAGGAAGATTAAAGAATAAATTTAAAAGAATTTATCTTTGATAAAATTAATGGGAACCTTTCCCTAAAAATATGAATATTGGAATAAAAGAATACTCTGAATTGGAATGAGGCGTATGATGTATTTTTATAGCACTTGATTATAAAATACTCGAGTTATTCGGAAAGATCGGGTTTATCCCATTCTGAATAACTCATAAGACGACTAAAAGTCGAAGACGAAGACGGTGGTTAAAGACCGGAGTTCTTCACATCGTTTGGATGATTATTGATGTCTTGATTGGACTGTACACCCAAGACACGGTAATAAGTGGTGATCATCCAGACATACTTGGAGATCGACGGATATGTGAGGACCTCTCTCCTGTATTGGACATATGGGACGAGGAATAAGGTGCCTTCGGTTTCGTTCAGACCCAGAACAGACCTGTAAATGGATGTATATCTGACATTGGATTTCATTCTGTGCTAATTGATTTATATTAAATATATATCTGTTTGGTGGAAGAGAATTTACTCTCTTGCTTAACACCCTTCTCTGAGACGTACGAGCTCAAAGGTTATATATCGATAGACATCAGTCGCATGGCGTGAATTGTCATTGTGGCATGCCAAGATGCAAATGATCAAGGCTTTTGTTGAAAAGCAGAGCCTTGTGGTTGATGATCAAAGCACAACTTTAATTAGCATAGCTTTGTGTATAGCGTTGATTCGCGAGCCTCACACCCCGGTATGAAGCAGAAACGGGAGAATGATTCAGGGAGAACATGCATTTCTTTCTAGCTAGGAGTGGTGTCATGGCATGGAGTCCAGACATTTTTTACTTACGTGGATGATTGAAAGCGAGGTACCTCGAATATTGAGTCCCTAGTGGCTCAGGTTTTTATTCCCTATAGGGAAGGGAAATGTATTGTTCAGGAATTATAAATAATCCACTAACGTAAGTTGTGGACCGGCCCTATGGCTCCTAGGTGCAGTTGCGGCTGTATCCTGAGGCACGGGCTAGAGTGTCTCGAATTTGGTAAGGACGATCCCTTGCCTTGGTTCATAGATGGAAATCTAACTTCCAATACGACATCATGCGGTTTTGATTGTAGAACTAGTACGGCGACATGATATTTGGTACCCATGCCATCTATGATTAATACATTTATATTTGAAGTTGTTTTTGACACTATACACTTATAGTAATATCAAACTAATTTGTTTTAAACGTACCAAGCATGTTTGGCTATTTTAAGGTAAACTTTATCCTCCGGCTTGCGTTGCATTGTGTGATGGGACCTGAGTCTTATAATAGCTTCATTTTTCAAAAAGCATTGCATTGTTTTATTTTAAACTAAGATTCATGTGGAGTAAACCCATTCCATGTTATACGGCAAGGTCCCATGATTTCCCCACTTTAAATTAAAGATTAAGAACTGTTTTAGTTCTCATATCAGTCCCATGACTGACCTGGAGTTTATTTTTTTAACCTAAACTCTGGGTGCCCCTATTTTCCACATGGGCAGCTAGAAGTTTTGGTTTTGCAGATATTATATTCACAGGATCCTGGTTTACAGCCGAAGCGATATTCAGAAAGCTCTGTATCCATGTATTTCTTTCAGTTGTGTTTTGTATTATTTTTCCGCTGCTGTTTAAATGTAATTTAAATCTCTAATATTTATTTTCCATTGTATAACATTTATTCATACTCTGGAATATTCTTGTACTTTGATGTAAATTGTTGTAATAGCAATGAAATGTTCTTTTGTTTATGTTTTGATTTGTCGTGTTCTCAACCAAATCCGGGCTTTCCCGTAAGGGCGAGTTTGGGTCGTTTCAGTTTGGTATCAGAGCTTTGGTTTACAGAGCTCGAGAGCAAGGCACATTAGAACAGAACGAAAGAATTCATTAGAGATTATGTTAGTAATATCCAATAAGAATGACTCGTTAGAGATGAGATCAGTAGTATTCTAGAATGAGTTTCAAAGAGTATTATTTAAAAAAAATGAAAACAAACTTGGTTTTGAAAATTTAAACCTTATTAAATGTATTTGAGTACTTTATTTATATTGAATTTGGACAATCGAGTATATGAAGATTTTACATATATGCCTAGCTAGCGTGTATACGAAGTCTCAAATATACTGGGTAGATATAGAATCACACTCTAATCGCCCGGAGATAATACTGATGATTGAGATCTCATCACCAGTGTTTATGTTCGAGTTTCGAAGGTGGGATATCAATATATTTTCATTTGACTGGTGCGAGAACCAAAACTTAGATAGGGTTATTGCTGTGAATTGGCATCAAAAACATGATTTTGAATATTTATATATCAAGTTATGAATTTGAAAATTTAATCAACTAATTGATTGTTGGTTGTGATGTTTGATTATTAGTATGACTAATTAAAATATTGGAATGATAATTAATTTAACCAATATAAGAATGAAAGGTAAATTTAGCCGAATCAAATAGAAAGTTGAACTGAACTGAAAATTGATTAGAATTGCATATATGCCCACGTGTAAATAATAAACAGGTCATAGCATGGAAGCTAAGAAAATGAATAAAATTGTATGCCCGACAAATAGGTACATATTTACTGTATTTCTTGGGTTTGATGATTTTATGAGCCAATTGGCTTTTTCTTTTTCTTTTGGATTGATGAGGCCCTGCATGGAAAGTTGCGGTTTTAAATATCAACCCATACAAAGGAGGTTATGGCGAAATGTTTCGAAAATTTAGGGTGTTAGCCAAATTTTTAAAAAGTTAGAAAATTCTTAGAAACCGAAAAGTTGAAGAATGAAAGCCAAGATGAAAGTTGAGTTGGTTGATTAAAATGTTTCAACTCCTTTCCTTTTCGAGGACGAAAAGAATTTAAGTGCGGGAGATTGTCACAACCCGGATTTTCAGAACCAATTTAAATTTTTTAATTTAGCTATTTTAACGGATTTTGAATATTTAAAATGATTTATTTGAAATAATAATGATTAAAATTTTATTTTAATCAAAGTTGAAAAGAATAACTTTATTTTAATTAAATAACGAGCCTGAAATGGCGCAGCAGTTTGAAAATTTGATTTTAAACTTTAATTAAATGTACAGAATTCATTATAAATCAGATTTCAGTAAAACCAGACATTATTTAAATCTGTTTAATAATATCGTTCTAACGAATGTAAGAAACTAAGATTTCATAATATAAATTAAAAGTTATGTCCAGTTTAAAATTTGAAATAGTCGCTATGGAATTTATATACATTTTATTAATATATATAACCCTTAAAAATAGCCATTTTGCAAACGACCTCCGTTTTCGATGAAACCGCTTTTGTTGGATTCGGAATGTCAAATTATTGCTAGATTCCAATTTTCATAATTTTTGGAATTAATACGTGAGCGTAGCAAAAGAAAACGTGTTTTGTCAATTTTAGTTCGAATTGGATCAACCAGAAAAATGACCATTTTTCAAACAGTCTCCAAATTTGACGAAATTACTTTTGTTAGGACCGTATCGTCAAAACATAGCTAGATTTATTTTTCTGTAATTTTCGAAGTCAGTATGTGGCCCCGGTAAATTAAAATGTACGTTTGAATTCAATATTAAACGTTATATATTTTAATTTTGATGAAAATTGATCAAAACAATAGAATTGGCTTGTGAAACATATCCCATTGTGTCTGGGGTGGGGGTATTTATCTAGGGGCAATAGTCGTTGGGTTTGATTTGGAGTTCAGACGAAAATTTCACTTTTGAAAGATAATTGAATTAAATATTAATTTTTTAATATTATAAATAGATCAAAAATCGGAAACACTAGGTTCATTTAGAATGCAGCTGCCAGTTACACTTTTGATGGACAAAAATATTCCGATTTTAATCCTCAAAATCTCTCAATACAAATCGAATTTGTTTAAGAATCTAAAGCGAAAATTGGTGAGAATCCAGAGCTCTACAATTTGATACGGATGCAATCATTTTACTTGGAGAATAGAGCGCGATCCTTGGACTGGAAGGTGCCGGTTTTGGAACAGATTTTAAGACAGGAGGAGGGTGCGATTTCGTCATGGTTGAGGGGGTTGGCCGACGATGTGTAGGCAGAGGTGGTGGCGAACCCTAATCGAAGTTCGGTTGGAGGATGGAGGCGCGAGGCTGAACCCTAATCTAGAAACATGGGTTCGATTTAACGTGCAGGCCCGGAGTGAACGACGGTGAAGAAGAAGAAGGCCAGGGGATTTTGGATTGAGAAATGAACGGCTCAAATTTAATAAGGTTTATTATTGAAATTATATTTATTAGTGATAAGTGTAATCTTATAAATTTAATAACTTTGTGACACGAGGTCGGAATCGAATGATTTCAGTTTTATTGGAACCGTAAATTCGAGCACTATATCATGGAACAAAGAACGATGGTGATATTATTAAAAAGGTAATCTCTTTTTATTTATTTTAATTTAAATAGCATAGTTATTTTTAGAAATGATAAAAATAAAAATGTCTTTGTTTTAAAAATAAAAATGTCTTTGTTTTAAAAATAAAAATGTCTTTGTTTTAAAAATGAAAATACCATGGTTTTTAAAAATATAAATAGAATTGTTTTTAAAAATAGAAATAGCCTTATTTTTAAAATATAAATATAGTATAAAAATGTGATTATATATATATAGCGGTAAAAATATGATTTATTATATATATATATAACTTTGTTTAAAAATATGTATTTTTAAAATAAATAACTTTGTAAATAAAAATATGTTTTAAAAATAAATAGCGTTATAAATAAAAATATGTTTTTAAAATAAAGAGTTTTGTAAATAAAAATATGATTTCTATAAAATAACGTGGTTTTAAAATAAAATGGCTTTGTTTTAAAATGTAAATAGCATTATAAAAATGTAATTTTTTATATATATAATAGTGAATAAAAATATGATTTTTATTATATAAATAACATTAGACAAAAAGGAGATTATGTATATATATAGCTTTAGATAGATATGCTATTTTTATATGATATAACATTGTGTTAAAAATGTATTTTTATTATGAAAGAACTTTGTTTTAAAAAGTATCGTTTTAACATAAAAATAGCATTGAGTTTGTGCATAAAACTAGCATTGATTTTAAGATAAAACTAACATTGATTTTAATATAAAAATAGCATTGATTTTAATATAAATATAGCATGGTAGTAAAAATATAAATAGCATTGTTTTTAAATTTCAGATTTTTATTAATGAATATGATTTTATATAAAAATAGAATAGATTAAAAATGATATTTTTTATATAAATACCATAGTATAAAAATGTAATTTTTATATATAATATTATAGAATAAAAATAGAATTTTTAATATATGTAAAGTGATTTAAAAATAAAATAAAATAGCATTAATAAAATGTGATTTATTGTAAATGATTTTTGCTTAAATAAAAGTGTGGTTTTTATTATATAGATAATAGTACAAAAATGTGATTTTTATTTATCAAGATCATTGTTTAAAAATGTGATTTTTAACATAAACCGTGTAAAACAGATTGTGATGGAACTGACGGAAAGCAGAACGGAATCCAAATCGTCCGCTTAAGAATGACGAAGTGAAAACCAAAGGTGAGAACTCTTTCTCACTCAATTTATATTACAGTTAAATATATACCAGGATGCAGACGGTGCTTAGTAGTACCCGACACCAATTATTGTACAAACCATGATTGTTTGTTTGGATTGAATTGACTGTATTGTGTGTTGTTTATGATGTTGGAATGTTTAACATATTAAAAATAATGTTAACATTAATGTGGTAGTTGAAATCAAACTATAAATATCAATTTATAATTTGAACAGGGAAAATGGGCTAATTAGAAAATAATTCAAACCGAATTAGAATTGGTTTAATTTGTTAACCAAGAATTTATTTAAATAAACTGTTGTTATTTAAAAACCCCACACGGGTATTGGCATGACATTTGACATACACTAGTCCCAATATTTAGTTGTATATCAATCGATGGATTAACTGTCTGTGATGAACGTTATTTATTTATTTTAATGTTCACATAGATGTAAATTTCACTCTGAATGTGAATGGACTGTCTGATGATTATTTATCATTATCGTTGCATACATGCGATGTATGAAATCCATACAACTGAAATTATATGGTAATTGATTGAGTCGTATTCCGATTCAAAAATAAAGGACATTTCAAAAATAAAGGACATTTCAAAAATATAGGACATTTCAAAAATAAAGGACATTTTAAAATAAAGAACACTTTAATATAAAGAATATTTTAAAATAAAGAATCTTTTAAAATAAAGAATATTTTAAAATAATATTTAGTGAAGATTAAAATTGTGATTTTGATGTCCGACTTTGGATGGACACAAAAATAATAAAATATGAAGTCGGGTTAAGTATAGAAACCCAAATGGGTTTATCAATCGATTTTATTCATTTTATAATGGATATCGAAAAGAAGTGATTTCAAAATCTAATATTTTGAAAATATTATCATTTTAATATGATAAAGATATAGAATATTCAATTTTGATTTAAAATTGAAAAAGAAGTTGGATTGTTTTCAAATGAATTTATAAATATTTTATAAATACGATTTAGATGGAAATCAACGAAATATATATAATATATATATTTAATGGCCTGAATAGAACGCGTCGCGCAGCGACCGTTTGTGAATTTCGACCATTAACTTCAAATTATTGTAACGGGAGATCCGACCATCAGATTCTCCTAAAACCGAAACCATTGGGTTCGCATTGAAAAGAGATTTCCAATGAATATAAGAGATTCGAAATCTAATAGTTGGATTTGGAATTATGTCCAAATCAAATTTGTAAACGGTCGCTATGAATGCAGTTCAGTGGCCGTTATTGGAAACCGACTGTACATGCCTTGATAAAATTATTAAAAATATGAAAAAATTATGTAAAATCATAATAAATGGTTTGGAAAGATTTTGGATGAAAAATTCCAATTTTGTAAAGATAAATATATATTCTTATCGAAATGAACTAGCTATTAACTAGAATAATAATCCAATGTTTTTAAATAAATAAATAAATTGGATTTGTAAATGGTTTTAACATAACCAGAATTTTTCAAAGTATGAATTGGAATGGAAATTATCTTCGGAATATTAATATTGGATTTCGTCATTATATGGATATTGTGAGGAATTTGGAAGATATATAAATATCGTTATTCCCAATATGATATTTGTTGATTTTAGAATTTGATATTGAATATAAGCCGATATAATTTTTATTCAGAGCCTTTTATTTAATGTCAAATTGGATTTTGGGTTTGTCATGAATGGTGTCTTCTATAACACTGTTCTTAAACCCCGTATGAAAAGAATAAATCTTTTAATTAAGATTATTATAGTTTCCAATTATATTTAGTAATTGGAATAAAATGAAATGTGAATTGAGTTTATTGTGAACTCTGTTTTTAACGACATTTGTTCTTTAACCCACTTAACACTGAAAATATAATTTGGAATTTATAATTCTTCTAATTAGATTTAAATGGAAATTTTCCAAAGTAAAGTTTTCCAATTTAATATATATTAAATTGGAATTGAATGAAATTCGATTTGGTAATAATCGAGATGAGCTTCTGTGAATGAAGACCACTACTATATATGGAATTTAAAAGGCTTTGCCTCTATTCCATTTATATTATCAGTCTGACACGGGAACTTATATCGATTATGTACTGTTATGATTTCCGTGTAGAATCCATTTTGATGGAAGAAGAATTTAGGGTTTATTGTGAACTGTGTTTTAAATGACATTAGTTCTTTAACCCAGTTAAAGATAAGATTAATTTCTTAACTTTGAACAATCATTAAGTAATGATTTTTGAGATTAATACTGAATTAGAGTTTCAATGAATCTTTAATTAGATTGAAATGAGAATGTGATAATTTAAATTATCAAATTTGGAAAATGATCGAGAATGAAGTACCGCCAGTTTTACTCTAGACGATAGTTAAATCTTTAATTGGATTTGAACGTGAAATGGTAGTTAGTTTTATCGATAACACCGTGGTGTTAGATATGGAGTATTACCAGTTTTGCTTCATGGGATGAATAGGTTAGGATTAGGATAATAAATAATAAATGATTACTACAGTAAGGTTCGTTAATCCCGACTAGTTTTATAAACCTTAATTTGGTTTGGAATTATTAAAAGATAAAATAAAATCTTTTGAAATTGAGATCCAAAGGAAGATTAAAGAATAAATTTAAAAGAATTTATCTTTAATAAAATTAATGAGAATGTTTCCTTAAAAATATGAATATCGGAATAAAAGAATATTCTGAATTAAAATGTAGCGTATGATGTACTTTTATAGCACTTGATTATAAAATACGTGAGTTACTCGGAAAGGCCGGGTTTATCCCATTCTGAATAAATGATACGACGACTAAAATTCGAAGATGAAGACGGTGGTTGAAGACCGGAGTTCTTCACATCGTTTGGATTATTATTGATGTCTTGATTGGGCTGTACACCCAAGATAAGGTAATAAGTGATGATCGTCCAAACGTACTTAGAGATCGACGGATATGCGAGGACCTCTCTCCTGTATTGGACATATGGGACAAGGAATAAGGTGTCTCCGGTTTTGTTCAGACCCAGAACAGACCTGTAAATGGATGTGTGTCTGACATTGGATTTCATTCCGTGCTAATTGATTTCTATTAAATATATATCTGTTTGGTGGCGGAGAATTTATTCTCTTTCTTAACACTCTTCTCTGAGACGTACGAGCTCAAATGTTATATATCGATAGACATCAGCCGCATGACGTGAATTGTCAGTGTGGCATGCCAAGATGCAAATGATCAAGGCTTTTGTTGAAAAGCAGAGCCTTGTGGTTAATGATCAAAGCACAGCTTTAATTAGCATAGCTTTGTGTATAACGTTGATTCGTGAGCCTCACACCCCGGTATGAAGCAGAAACGGGAGAAGGATTCAGGGAGAACATGCGTTTCTTTCTAGCTAGGAGTGGTGTCATGATATGGAGCCCAAACATTTTTACTTATGTGAATGATGGAAAGCGAGGTACCTCAGATATTGAGTCCCTAGTGGCTCATATTTTTATGCCCTATAGGGCAGGGAAACATATTGTTCAAGAATTATATATAATCCACTAACGTAAGTTGTGGACCGGTCCTGTGGCTCCTAGGTGCAATTGCGGCTGTATCCTGAGGCACGGGCTAGAGTGTCTCGAATTTGGTAAGGACGATCCCTTGCCTTGGTTCATAGATGGAAATCCAACTTCCAATACGACATAATGCAGTTTTGATTGTTGAACTAGTATGGTGACATGATATATGATACCCATGCCGTCTATGATTAATACATTTATATTTGAAGTTGTTTTTGACACTATACACTTATAGTAATATCAAAATAATTTGTTTTAAACATACCAAGCATGTTTGGCTATTATAAGGTAAAAGTCTATCCTCCGGCTTGCGTTGCATTGTGTGATGGGACCAGACTCTTATAGCAGCTTCATTTTTCAAAAAGCATTGCGTTGTTTTATTTTAAACTAAGATTCATGTGGAGTAAACCCATTCCGTGTTATACGGCGAGGTCCCACGATTTCCCCACTTTTAAATTAAAAATTAAGAATTGTTTTAGTTCTCACACCAGTCCCATGATTGACCTAGAGTTTATTGTTTTAACCTAAACTTTGGGTGCCCCTATTTTCCATACGGGCATCTAGTAGTTTTGGTTTTGCAGATATTATATTCACAGGATCCTGGTTTACAGTCGAAGCGATATTCAGAAAGCTCTGTATCTGTGTATTTCTTTCAATTGTATTTTGTATTATTTTTCCGCTGCTATTTAAATGTAATTTAAATCTCTGATATTTATTTTCCACTGTATAATATTTATTCATACTCTAGAATATTCTTGTACTCTGATGTAAATTGTTGTAATAACAATGAAACGTTCTTCTGTTTGTGTTCTGATTTGTCATGTTCTCAACTTAATCCGGGCTTTCCCGTAAGGGCGAGTTTGGGCCGTTTTAGGTATGGTTGGCAACATGGCATGTTGAGATGCAATGATCAAGACTTTTGTTGAAAAGCAGAGCCTTGTGGATGATGATCAAAGCATGACTTTAATATAGCATAGCTTTGTGTATAGCGTTAATTCGCGATCTTTACATCCAGGTATGAGTTAAAAACAGGATGAGAACCGCAGGGAGGACATGCGTTTCTTTCTAATTAGGAGTGGTGCTATGGTATAGAGCCCAGACACACTTACTTATGTGAATGATGAATAGTGAGACGCCTCAGATATAGGGATGCAAAAGGCTCATATGGTCGACGTACTAACTAGGTTGTAGGTCCGATGGGACGGGAAAACATATTGTTCAGGAATAACTAATCCACAAACGTAAGGTGTGGATCGGCCCTGCCGCTAACCAACGATTACATATGGTGTGATCCTGGACATCTTGTTAGAGTTGATCCGTTACCGATGAGGAAGATCCCTTGCCTCGACTCATAAATGGAATCCAATTTTCAATATGGGACTTTTCGGTTTTAGTTGTAAACCTATATGGCGACATAGTAGGATGAGGTACTATATCGTCTATGATTGATATATTTATATTCGAAGTTATTTTATACACTATGCACTTATAATAATAATAAAAATATTTGTTTTAAAGCGTATCAAGCATGTTTTGCTATTATAAGGTAAAACCCTATGCTCCGGCTTGCATTGCATTGTGTGATGGGATCTGAGTCTTATAATAACTTCATTTTTCTAAAAGCATTGCGTTGTCTTATTTTAAACGATATTCATGTGAAGTAAACCCGTTCCGTGTCATACAACGTGATCCCATGATTTTTCAACTTTTAAAGTAAAGTTTTAATAAATATTTACGTTCTCACATCAGTCTCATGACTGACCTGAAGTTTATTGTTTTCACCTAAACGCTGGGTGCTCATATTTTCCACATGGGTAGCTAGTAGTTTTGGTTTTGCAGATTTTCTAATTAACAGAATCTTGATTTACAACTGGAGCTATACTCCGGAAAGCTTTATATCCGCATATTTCTTTCAGTTGTGGTAGTTGATGTATTTTCGCTGCGCATTGTATTTATACATTTTTATTTCCACTGCATTGTTATAATTTATTCTCTGATATTTATTTATTTTTCTGCTGTGAATTTGTTCGTACTCTGATATTCTTGTCTGATGTAATATTGTTGTAATATGAATGAAAAGTTCTCTTATTCTGTGTTCTGATGCGTCATGTTCTCAAATAATCCGCATTTTTGTTTGGTTTAGGCCGGGCGGGGGTTTCAGGTCTTCTCATTGTGCTCTGCGACTGCTGATCGCCTCAGTTTCACCCCTGATATAGTCGCCATAAAGCTGTGCTATGAACTGCAGCTGAACTAGGGTTGTTGTGCAATAGTAAACTAACATTTATCAGTTCGAATGCAGCCGCCAAAGATCACATCCAACTCCCTAGATCGACCAGGCGAGACATTTTTGTATTTGCGATACCTAACTGCAGCTGTATCCCACCATTCATCGGATCCACCGACGGTGTCCTTCTCCTCATTCCAATAGCCTTCAGGAATTTGCAGCAGTTTGTCCCACGAGTTCCAATCTCGTTTTAAATTATCAAATTTGTTTTTCATATGCCCAGACCCGTTCGATCGTTTCAAATAGCAGCAATTTGCTCGTACCAATGGACAACACGGTGATGACGAGATTCGATGTTCTTGTAACATACGTCGATGAACGTGTTGGTTCTATCGACGTTTCAATCGATGATAGTGCAGTTGGATGAGAAATTAAAGTAGTTTGACATTCTGCAAAAATATTAAAAAAAACATATCAGAGATATATACACACACACATATATATATATATATGTATATATAAAAGAAAGATACGGGTATGAATAATTATACAAATATATTAAAATTTACCTAAAACGATCGACGATGAAAGATAAAAAAATAGTTGAATTTTTGAAATATAGAGGAAGGGGGAAATCGAATGTTGGCATTCATCCATTCTCGTCGAACGACGTCCGACTCATCTAACTCAAACGATGAATTTTCAACGGTTCAATTTGAATGGACAGTTCAGTGAAGTCCACGCCTAACGCGTTCGATGAGCCACCAACTTGAACTGTCCAAATTCAAAATCTAACGGCAACCACTAGGTTGCCAAGTACATCCACAGATAAGCAATCCACCCATGTCTCGACCGTGAATGCTCTTGCATTTCAATTCGTCCTGCTGGTCGTCGACCCGTTAATACGTTATCGTAACCCAGTTGTACACGAAATTCCGCAACTGCCCTTGCATTTCGGCCCTAAATAGACATCTCTTATGAAACCCTAGATAATATTCATCTTCGTAGATCTCTTTCGTTTCGGTAAATTCCATTGAAACTTCTGTATTTTCTTTTGCTATTTCATACTCCGTTATCGTATAACCCTTACATAATATTTCTATCCTATACAAAATTTAGGTAGAAACGAACTCGTAATGGATTTGTTTGATTATTAAAAGCTGCCACGATGTTTATTTGTTTGTCAAAATTGTGCTTCGAAAGGAACTTGTCTGTGAAAATTTAGGGATCTTGAATTTTGATTTTTCGTTCATTAGGTTTTAGTTCGCCGTAGAAGATTTGTCTGACGAAACTAACTGTCCTCCGTTCTAGAACTGTTTTTTCTTTTTAGCAAGTGAATATTTTGTTGCATTATCGACTAAAGGTCAAGTTGTGGCGTTTATTTCTTTACTTTCTGATATACGTGTGTGAAAATAGTCAAGTTTAATGCTCAGATTGACTTGAATTCTTCATCTTCTGATGGATCTGACAAGTGACAATTACTATGCAGATCTTCAGTTTCAGGTACATTAGGATTCATAGAGGCAACTTAAGCAAGGTAAACTTCTAATTCAGATACAAACACAGTACTTTTTACAAAGGCTTTTTTATGATAGATGGTGTTGCTTCAAATAGAAAATTGGCAGCTATTTCATAGCTTTAGTAGGGAGGGAGAATTATGGAATTCTTTGATTTTTGGTTGGGATCACAGAGGAGCACTAGCATGCAACTTGGTCATAGGATGATTTAATCAGCATTTATTTTCAGTTTTATTTATTGATATGGAGCATTTTCATGGATATGGGCAATGGAGCTTGTGGAGCACCATTCATATTAAGGGTTTACCCTCTTGCTTTGCTTCATTGCTTTTAATACCCCCGTTCCAACTTCTGTTTTGTCAGTCTTATGTATCTGTGTGCATCCGTATTGATTATGTTAAACACTTTGACTGAAAAATAATGATGTTGTAATCAATGTATTTAGAACTCTTTTTATATACAGGGTTCATAATCCCTTTCAATCGTGAGTGGTCAATTAAGTTGCACTGTATATGTTGGAAACTTGGTCATAGGATGATTTAGTCAGCATTTATTTTCAGTTTTTTTGTATGTATGGAGCATTTTCATGGATATTGGAAATGGAGCTTGAGGAGCACCATTCGGATTAAGGGTTTACCTTCTTGCTTTGCTTCGTTGCTTTTAATACACCTGTTCCAAGTTATGTTTTGCTGGTCTAATGTTTGTTTGCCTGAATCCAATTTGATTATGTCAAATATATTGACTGAAGAATAGCAACACTTTATTGGATATTATATAGCTCATTTTATATTCAGGACTTACATATCAACCATGAGTGGCCGTTTAAGTCGCACCGTGTATGTTGGAAACTTGCCACTAGATGTTCGTGAATCAGAGATTGAAGATATATTTTACAAGGTTACACTTATCTTTGTTCTTCTACTTATATGTCATTATTATTTTATAAGATTTGATACTTTGGTTTCCTCAAGTATAATGACATGCAAATTTTAAGCTTCTAGTTTATGATTGGGGATTGTGCTAGGGAAACACAGAAAATGGGGAAATAGTCGTCCGCATTATAGCAGCAAGGCTTCTTGAAGCTGGATAAAGTTAATATGATCGAAAGTTCTCTTTCTCTATATAGTCAAGTTTATTTTTGAAAACTGGTAATTGAGCAATGCTTGTACAATGTAAAGGATGTCAAATGTGCACTTGCACATGTTTGGTAGTATAGTAAGCCCATGAGACTTGATCTCTCAACTCTAGCTTGCAGGAGTATTTGTCAACGAGAAATACTAGTAGCATAGCAAAATGCTCATGTTCCCCTAGTCAAACCTGTGACGCTCGTACATGTATCTTTTTATACAATAATATTTTAAATGAGAGGTAAAGTATTGGATGGTGTTGCTGTTTTCTTAATTGATAGTCTAAGACACGTCGCTATACTCATTCGTTATTTTCTGCAATCGGAACATTTTTTTTATTAATGCAAACTTATTTGAAATATGTTTGATTTTGATTAGTAAAATGATTGTGCTCTTTAAGTTTTTTTATTATATCTTTCTATAAGTAGTGGTTATATAGATTCTTGAACTCTGTTTAACTCTGTTTGCAGTATGGTCGTATAGTGAAAATTGAACTGAAGAATCCACCCCGTCCTCCTGGTTTCTGTTTTGTGGAGGTAAGTATTTACAGTAACTATCCAATCCCCTTGTTTATTTGTATTTTACATAAATAGCACATATACCATTTTATTGATATATTTTTATACCAGTTTGAGAGTTCTCGAGATGCAGATGATGCCATTCGTGGACGCGATGGCTATAAATTTGATGGAAACCGATTGAGGGTACGTATAAAGATGTTTTTTGGATTGTTGGTCTATTAATTATAATCCTCTTTCGGTATGCAGTAATAAATTCCTTTCTCATAGGTTGAACTTGCTCGTGGTGGTAGAGAACAATCTTCATCATATAGACGGGATACCAGAGATAGCAGGGATATTAGGGATAGTAGAGATAGCAGGGATAGTAGCTATAGAGGTAGTGGAGGTGGAAAGTTTCCTCCACCTCATAAATCTGAATATCGAGGTACATAAGTAGTTTAACTGATTTTGGTTCATTCTTCATATAATATCCCACATATTGGGAAATTTTCAACACAACAATGTTCTTAATCTTGCACAAGTGAACCCACAGCCTTTAATTTTGTGATTTAGCAGGCATGATCAGTAATACATAATGTGATTTAATGGATTAGTCAACAATAAAATTTATTGTACCTATATTACACTTGGATGGCTTGTATACTCTGACAAATCATCTGAGGATGGCTGAGTGCAAGTTGCTTAACATATATGATGCTTTGTGAAATGAAATTACTGTTATCATTCAAATGTCCTTGTTATTGCTTCATGTATATCTTTTACATGTCTTATTGTAGTTGTTGTCAAGGGACTGCCTTCTAAAGCTTCCTGGCAAGATTTGAAGGTACAAATACTAAAATTTATTATTTATTAATATTATTGGATAGTCTATTTCTTCTTAGCATCTCATACTGTTGTAATGACTTGTAGGATCATATGAGGAAAGCTGGGGATGTTTGCTTTGCTCAAGTCTACCATGACGGCGATGGTAAATACATCAGTCATTTTTAGTTCACATTAGCATACAATTCATTTGGGAAATTGCACTTATCAAAGCATCTGCTTTGCTTGATAACTTGTCTTGCATGCTTTTCCACGCATAGTGGTAGTGCAATTTACCCTAAGAGTTTGTTAATTTAGCCGGCCAACTTTTAGTAAATCTTCTTGACCCTAATGTGATTAGCTCATCCTAGCTCATCCTAGCATCATTTTCCTTTGCATTTTGAGGATTGTATATATTTTAATATTCGTATTTCATTCGCCAGAAGCACAAGGCTATCAACTTTTAAATCTACCTGAGATCGCCAAGATGAAAAATCCGAGATATAAGCCAAAATTCGAGATTTGACAGCTAGTTTAGTTATAAGTGTTTCAAATATCGCCCGAGATAGCCGAGATAATTTTCTGAGATATTGGCCAAAGTCCGAGATTTAAAACCTTATTATTTCTTTAGTTCATACATTTTTACTCACATTTGTGATCATAGTTATTTAACTATGTAGGCAAAAACTACACTGTAATTTTATTTTGTTAGATTTGATATTTAAGGCTTTAAAAACCAATTTTTCATTAAAAAACACCTGTGGATTGTGAGTGATCCATCTATGAAGCTAAACTGTTATTGATTGTAGATGCTTACGAAGCTTTATATTTTAGGGCCATATGGCATTTGCTATGTATGATGTTTGTCACATAACAATAACGTACTTCATATAATTTCAGCAAGCATGGGCGTGGTTCACTATACAAACTATGACGACATGAAATATGCAGTAAGTTGTTGCATTAATACTCTTATTTCAGCAATCCGTTCTGTTGTTTTTTTATTTGTAACAATTACCTGCTTCCATTTGACAGATTCGGAAGCTTGACGACACTGAATTCAGAAACCCATTTGGGAAATCCTACATA
Organism: Allium sativum; assembly: GCA_030737875.1. Taxonomy (NCBI): domain Eukaryota; kingdom Viridiplantae; phylum Streptophyta; class Magnoliopsida; order Asparagales; family Amaryllidaceae; genus Allium; species Allium sativum. The sequence continues at coordinate 21,291 of JASFAX010002353.1, read as the reverse complement.
CGGGTATGCTTTCTAGTCAAATTACCACCAAAAATATATAAAATTTCAGATATAGTGTTTTGTAACCTTTTCTTTGCACTAAATTATCATTTTTTGTGTTAGCCTTTTTTTGGAACAAATGAAAGCATATAGAAGTTAACATGCCATCTCTCATTATTGTAATGACATCAGTGGACATGGTTTTGTCCGGGTATCTTAAAAACCTGGGCATAATCAAAGCCTGAGCCCTACCCAGAATCTTTGGATAATTCAGACTCAATACCAGAGCCCATCCCATCGTGCTATTCAAGCCCATTGGGTTTACGCGTATACCTAATGCATTAATTTTTTGTTTAGTTAGAACTTAGACCTTACTTTATACTTGCAATTTTTGTAAAAGTTATTGAACATACAAATTAGGTAGCTATGGAGCCAAGTTTACAATAATGGTATGCAAGATCAACCATGCGCTAACAAACAAAAATGGTTTACAAACAAGATGCGTAATCATTTTTTTGTAGTATTGAAACTACTAATCGGTCAGGTTTAAACCAGGCCGCGTTGCGATGAAACCATGTCTAACCCTAATAATAACCAGGTTGGGCGGGTTGAACTTGGGTAGTTAGAGCTAAATCCATACTGTATTAACAGGCCGGGTTATGGTCAATAGCCATGCTATTGACAGGACTTATTTTTAAGCATGTCTACGCGTTAAACTTTTGTAGTGTATTTACTTTTGCTAATAAACACAGATACATATATCAGGGTTGTGGATTGGTGTTGTCCAATTGAGGCTTGACACTCACAACAAAACGACTGTTATATATTTAGACCTTTGAATCAATGATTTAGGGAAGTTAGCGGTTGAAGTTTGAAATTATTCAGTTGGATTCTCCTTAGAATAGGTTTAATGAACAAGTTTGGAGCAAGGAAAGAGAGATTAGACGTAATGATGAAAGAGATGCAGTAACTTTCTGTATTGCAAAATCCACATTGCAAAAATAAATCTTCATTTTTATTCTTTACATAATAATGACCCCTTGTAATATTTTTAGTTATTTGTTGCTCTCTGCTCTACGTTGATCTTACCTTTTTTTAATAACAGGATAAATAAATATCCATATTGGGTCTAGAGTCTAGACTGACAGATTCTACTTGCTGTTTTGGTTGTATTTTTAGTAGATAAACATGAACACACCATAATTAGGATATTTTTACCGATATCTCAAAGTCCTCAAGTATTTAGCACACCAATATAAAATTAGTAATTGAGTTACATAGGATAAAAAAAGTGACATCGAAATTGTTTTATAATTAGAAAGATTAATTCGTTATCATTTGCTAGGAGTTAAACCCATTACTTTAAATTTCTGAAGTATTCCGTACTTTCAAAGTTCACATTGCTGTGAAAGTTGCCCATTGTAAATTAGCATTTCAATGGTGAAAAGAGTATTTTAGCCTGTGCAAATTAGCATTACTGCGGTGAAAAGTATTATAGATGTGTTATACTTCTTGTATATATATGCATATACTTGTGAATATTTTTCCGGGCAAGATATTGAAAGCACCGTGGATACCACATTTCTGAGAGTAGCAACAGGTCCAAAGCACGGTCGGGTGGGCAGTTGCCTATGTTAGGATTGCCTCGCATGTTGTTAAGGAGGAATGATGGTTTGGAATTAATAGTCCCACATCATGGAATAAATTGAAGGAGTTGTGTACAAATATGAGCTGGTAGGCACATAACATCAAGGTTTCCTTTTGTTATGTCGGAGTTGTGTGCCAGCTCATATGCGTGCAAGAAAGGGGTCTTTGTTCTGACCGTCGTTACATAACAGTGGTATCAGAGCCGAAGGTTACGGACTGGGTCATGCGGGCAAGGCAGTGCTCTCAAAAGATACTCGTAGGATGCGAGTCAAGGGGGAGACAGTTAGGATTGCCTCACATGTTGTTAAGGAGGAATGATGGTTTGGAATTAATAGTCCCACATCATGGAATAAATTGAAGGAGTTGTGTACAAATATGAGTTAGTAGACACGTAACATCAGGGATTCCTTTTGTTATATGGGAGTTGTGTGCCAGCTCATATGCGTGCAAGAAAAGGGGGCTTTGTTCCGACCGTTGTTACATAACAGCCTAAACCCCAAGATTTCAATAAAAAGGAATAAGGACAATTAATACCCCATTAAATCTTCTTGCATCCCTAACTTATTTCACTTTTCAGAACCGTGAAAATCAACATTGACGATGTTTTTTAATTCATTCTTTACACTTGATTTGATTAATTAAAACTAAATCTTCTATTTTGCCAATGGTTGATGAGGTGTCTGCGACTTCAACTTGTGTGGATCGATGATGATCCCTGACTTGTTCCGATCTCAGTGTGATCAAAATGGGTGACAAGGAAGGTCCCATAAGACTGCATTCCAAGTTTCAAGTCGTTGAAGTTCAAGTGCTTGGATTATGGCCATTTGAAGCACGAGGCTAGAGCCGATGACTTTCTTCTATCATTTCATTCATACCAAAAACAGTGAGAAACCCTCCATTAACAATATTTTACCCTAAATGTTTATACGGAAAGGTGGTGCAAACACCTAGAACTGAAAAAAGCAAATTGAAACAAGTGAAAACGGAGCACACAATGTTTATAGTGGTTCGGCTAGCTGTTGCCTGCGTCCACTTATATTTGTTGATGATTTTGATTGCGATTTACAAGAGTTGTTTTTATGGATCGGTGATGATCACTGGTATTATAAGAGTAATTTGATAATTCATAAACAATTGAAAAAGGTCCCCAGAACATCACCATACCCCTCAATTCATAGTTGTAGGTTATCGAAACCCTCTCCGTCATCACATATATCCCACGTTTTTCACGTCCATGCTAGGAGGATTGTGGCAACATCAGCAATGTTCAGTGATGTTTCCAGCTCTCCGCTTCGGTTTCTCTAACGGCACCATCGCACAGAACTGGACACTCGGAACAGCCTTATATGGGCTAGACCCCAATTTAAGAAATTAAAAGAAAATATTCGATTACTTGTGTGGTGTTGCGCAGGTATTTGTCTTTTTAATCTTGTTGGCTATTGCTTCTTTGTGTTATTTTAATTTGATGATTTGTTGTCTGCATGACTTTGAGTAAATTATACAAAAACTCGCCGCTTTGAAAAACGACCTGTTTGTTGTTTTATCCTTCCATTGAATACCACTTCTGGTTGATGTTGGAATCATAGCTTATAATTAAAATCTATATCCTCTTTTGCTGGCAAAAACTAATACAAAATATCTAATTATTCAAATTGTTTACTTGTTTGATCGCTTTACTGTTTACTCATTATTATGTTAATATGTCGTAGATCATTTGCTATAATTTACTTTGTCTGTCATGGACTAAGAAAATGTTAAATTAAGTGAATTGTTTGAGCAAAAATACCATTAAACAATTTTTTGTTATTAAGAGGCCACGCAAAAATTTGTTTTCATTTTACACAAAAATGTCTGGTAAATATTGGAACGTCACCTCTGAATCCTTCTTTCAAGTTGGGTTAAACAACTTGAATCCTACAGTATGAAACCATTGACACAAGTAAATGGAGTTATCTACAAGATTTTTGGACATGACAATTGTACTTTTATGCATCGGTTCAGTTTTAGAGCCAAAAAAAAAAACACCTTTGAAGCTTTAAAAATTCATGATGCGTGTTTACTAGTAAGCAATACTATCATGAAGATTTAGGCTGGTGGGAAATTGTTTTCCAATTGTATTGTTATATTAGTAGCAAGATGTATGTATTCCTTGATCCTCAAACGCGTAACATTTTAACACTCTAGGTTAAATAAAAAAGTCGAAAGACACCTTTTTCATAGATTGAAACACCAATTGGAAATTATTTTCCAACAGAAACACCCATTGTTGCATTAGGAGCAAGGTATGTGCCTTGATCCTCACTTCCATAATATTTTAACACATTCTCTAAGTTAAATAAGGAGATACTTAAATAAAAAACATGTGAAAGATACCCTCCTGTTCCTAGATTAATTTATTTAGTATTAACTCTTTCAATATCTACTACTACCACAGAGAGTGAGCATTTTCGGTTATAAATTGCTAGTAGTCTTTGATGAAGTGATTCTAGGTGAGTTTGATCTCTATGAAGTTCGTAGAGTATGACTTAAATAAATTATTTAACATCTTATGTAATTATGCAATTAGTCAAACTATATCATTTAACGTGTCAAATTTTACTACACCGAAACATGGGTTGAATTTCATTTTTTAAATTACGAGCGTTAGTGCACGCGTTTCGCGCATGAGTGTTTTCTACATCTAACTGTTTAAGAGAATGAGTTGCATAAATATTTTTGCGTTGAAATCATGTGTTTTTAGTTATTATTTTTTAATTCTATGCTGCGACATCGTTTTTTTTTTTGCTAATTTAAAATTTCATTTCTATTACTAGTTAATAAAAATAATTTTGTATGTAAGTTTATGTGTTAGATCCTACTTTAAAGCGATGATATGATGTAATGATGTTTGTAGAGAGACAGTTTGAATTGGTAATCAACATTTGTTATATCTTTTTTCTTAATAATAACCAGGTTTAATAGTATCTAGGTGCAGTTTCGGTTGTTTATGTGGATTCCAGAACAGTGTGACACCATTGGTATTATGACGATTAATAAAGATATATTTGACCATATGTACAATTCTTCCCACCGCAAACCAGAAAGCTTGTTTCATCCCTGGTCGCTTGTGTAACCATCAATGACTTGTTTGATGTTATCCAGCAGTTAAAATTAGGTGTTGTAATCATCATTTTAAAATGCAAGAGCATATATGAAACGTTTTCAGGTCCGTTAGGGAGGCAAGGCGTAAAATTTTCAGGTAAAAACATAACGTATAGCATACAACCTATGCAAAAATAAAAAATAAAAAATCATTTAGGCTGACTCTCAACAGGTGACATCACTTATCTGTTTAAAATAATTAAAAGTAAATAACTGCAGTTCATGTGATTGTGGTTTCGATTCCAGAAAATTTATTTGGAAAGTTTATGAAGTCTATTAATAATTTTTCTTTAAATATCAATGGTAAAATCCATTGCATAGCTCTTGATCGTTGTTTGAGAAATAATATTACTTAATCATGTCGATATTAGAATTGAAAATTTGCAACTTCTGTTGGTGTCAATTTTGCAACTTCGGTTAGTGTCAATATTAATTTAAACGGGGGTAAAATGATTCTTAAATCGTGTGCCTCTGTATGAGACGTGCAGAGCGTATGCTTTGTATGTCTCAGGTTGTTGAGACGTAAACTTTTGAGGTAAAAAACCTTTTTGGTGATTGCCTTGAGGCGTTTTATCTCTCAGCTCGAGGTGCTAAATTGAAATGTGAGTACCAAGGTCAGTTTTTTTTAGTACAATGGTTGTAATACATCACATGGGCAACTGCGTGCTTTTGTATTCCAAAAAATCCTGGAAATCCTTACTGCTTTCCTTGTGACATTATATATACCTGCTCTCCTTATGGATTCAATGTTCTTTGGCGACTTTAAAATAAACCAGTGCTTTGGATTGATTCGTGTGGCAAAGATTATCAAGATTGATGCGGCATTATGCAAAATATCTTTATATATGTGCACATCAACATACGATGAACTGACAATGCACAAATGATTTGATTTGTTCATATTTGCTAATAGTGTAGTAAATTTGTTCTTTATTCTACTTTTCGCTTTCTGTTAGGTTAAAATGTATGAGGGAGGTCAATCTAGAAGTCCAAGCAGGAGCAGGAGTTACAGCAGAAGCCGAAGCCCCAAGAGGAGCAGAAGCCGAAGCCCTAAGCGGAGCAGAAGCCCCAAGCGGAGCAGAAGCCCAAGGCGAAGCAGGAGCCCTAGCCGAAGCAAAAGCCCTAGGCGGAGCCAAAGGTAATTCTATTAGTTTTTTGCTGGCAAATTTTTATCATGTAATGATTTAGATGGATATATCTGCTTCATTTATTTAACTTCTCCCGCAGCAAATCAATGGAGAGGTCTGCTTCTCCCAAGTCCAGATCTGCATCCCCTGCTAGATCATGGTAATTTCTATTACGTAATTGATGATTGCTCATTTACCTGTTTCTAAATTTTGCTTTACATTCAATGAAAATCGAGTGGTTAAAAATATAAAATATAAAAAATGTAAAATATAAACCAACTTGTTGGATCATGGAAAGCATTGGAGCAATTTCTTCCACTGATGCTTTGACATCAGTAGTCACATCCACTTGATGGTTCACAGTATTTATGGCAAATAATAAACACAGATACAATAAGTGGTATGGTATTTGAATGCCAGTTCTGCTCCCCTGAAAATCTGAAATGTTTGCAACTAGTTAAACTTGTATACATTTTAATTTTTGCGAGTTCAAATGTCACTTACTGTTTACCAAAATGGATGCAAGCGATTGTAATCTTTTATGATGCTAATTCTATTATATAGTTTTTTTTAAAATACATTGTGTTATGATAGTTGTATTGTAAACTTGTGATAATTGCCTTTGCTTGTTTGAAATTAAGACGACTATATTGGGAATCTCATTCCCATTGGAAGCTGATCAATGGTATTGGTATTGCCAGGTTGAATCTCAAATATGAGAACTATGAATTCACGTTTTTGGCATGACCAAACCATTTTATTAATATATTCTTATAATTATAAGAATGAATTGTGCGGCGTAGGCTTTGCAGTGAAGTGAAATATCATTATATGATATTTCAAATTTTGTGAATTTAAATGTTCAGGTACCAAAAAGAATGTGTGATTTCTAAACTTCTGGGAAAGCTAATGCTATGTATAGTTTCTTAAACTGGTTATTATAGCCAAACTGAAAAACTCTTGGGCAATGCTTTCGTTTGTTAGAAATTACCGCTCTTATTGGAAATCCCATGGGAAGCTGATCAATTGCATTCCCATGTTGAATCGTACATATGAAAACTAGGAAATTCACATTTTTGATAGGATCAAACCATTTCATCATTGTATTTTTAACTATTTGATGTGTGTGGCTTAGGCTTTCAATGAAGTAAAATAATCATTTTGTCTTTAAATTTATTTTATTTATAAAAATTATGAGCTGTCTCTTCTACACAATGCCTTTTAATGATTCTCAGAGATAACGAAGTGAAACAAGAATTCTATATGCGATAATTTCATGAGAAATGCTGGCTTTCTAACTAAACTCGTTATTGTACAGATGTAGAATTTGTAAAAACAAATTTTTACAGTATACATGTATATCTCCACGTTTCATCGTATGTGTTTATAAACTGAAGTTTCTGGAACTTAATGAACTTTTGTCGGAGGAAGGTTCTCTTCAACTTCTTACATGGAAGTTGGAAGTTCAATTTCTATTTTGGCAAAATGATTTTGTTGGTTGAATCAAATTTTTTTCTGGTCAACGTGTATAGAGTAGATATTTTACAAATGATGACATTGAAGGACTGCAGGAACTTTCTAGAATCTTATTATGATATAAAGCTTATCTTCGAAAAATAAAAAATGTACAGTCACCATGTAAGTGATAATGAAATTTGGCCATCAATCAATTTTCGTAGGTTAATGTTTCGTGTATAGAGTAGATATTTTACAAATGATGAAATTGAAGGACTGAAGGAACTTTCTAGACTCTTATTATAGATATAAAGTTGTATATCTTCAAATTTTTTTTTTGAACGGTCACCATGTGATAATAAGATTAGACCATCAATCCAATTTTCATAGGTAATTGTTTCTTTGTTTAAATATTATGTACAAGTTATCATGATTTGTACCTATGAATCATAACTAGAATAAAGTGTTTTGGTTTTATGATCATCAATCCAGTTCGCAATGTAGAAATTTTACGTAGCAACCATTTCAATATGATTTGGAATGATGATCTAATTATATTATTTGGCTGCATGTGTGAAATGTTTATAAATATATAACTACGTTGTATTAGCTCCTTTCCAGAAAAACTTAAATGTCCTGTCGAACTCAACTACTGCTATTTGTGCCATTGCTAATAAAGCTTCCGCCTATGCTTCTGGACATGTTGGTGCAATCTATGATGTTCCAACTGTACTTGAAGTTGCATAGTTACTATTTTTAGTTTTTTTGATACAAAATTGAAAAATGACGGAGTGAGTGGAAAAAAGAGCTGATGTAAGCTGTTTGTAGAGGGCTGCAGTGCGAATCAAGTCCAGTTGACTTAGGCAAAATACGATCTGATTCAATATGCTTGTAGTTTTTTTGAGGGATCCACATCTAAATTTGCCAAATGAGTATATCTAGGGATTGTTTGCTTGAAAGTCTTTACTTATTTTTTAGGATTTATTTTATCCAAGACAATGCTTAATTATATTTCTAGATTTTTTTTTAATTGTTAAGTTGTCTTTTAATGTCTAATTTTGTTATCAAAATAACTTTTATCGTGGATTTCTATCATTTTTATACATTGTTGTTCATATGAAAAGCTTATGAACTACGTTATATTTGTTGTAGGAAATTGATTTTAAGCATATAATATAATGTAGTATATCATTATTGTATTTATGGACTCAAGTTGACTTACATAAGTTACAAAAACAGCTACTTTTGTTTTATCAGCATTTAAGTGAATTCGATTTTATTATTTGTCAATATTCAAGTGAATCAAGTAAAAATGATTTAAATATATGAAAAACAAACAATTTCTTAGTAGTAGAATAATTATTGAAAATTATGTACTTAGTTTGAAATAGCATGTTTCAATTAAATAGGTGTGGTTTAAAAACTTCATTTTCATACATGTTAAAATTCAGAAACAACGATGGTATGAACAATACATAGAGTTATAAGTTTAAATCAGAACATGGAAAAAATATAAATTGAAATTAAGTGAGAATTGAAACGATCTTAGTTGAAAAATAATTCGGTCACAATCTACCAAATTTAATAATTTAAAATCAAGTGGACATTTAGGTAGTGTTTGGTTTATTTTGTTTTTTGAGTTTTGAGTATTCTACGTTAATTTTGAAAGGTGTGAAGATTTGAATCAAGACGAAGGTGACAAACCAAAGATGGTGGGGATGATGGAGGAGACGATGGATGGATGAATTTGCTATTGTTATTCCATTGTTTCTTAAAATATGGAAAACAATAAAAATCGTTTTTTGTTTTGTGTGTTAATTTCATTTTGTAAAACTATCATTTTTCACGATATGCGTGCGTCGTTCGTATCTTTGTATGTACAAAAACCTTTAAAAAAAAAGAAGTGGGAGGATAGAAGAGAAGGAAGATGGAAGGGGAGATGGAGATGATTGAAGGGACGACCGAATGATAAATTGTCTATCGTTCACTTTCCAAAACACAAAAAATAAGATTTTTTGTTTTTGTTGTGTGTTCATTATTGTCAAAAATCTTAAAATTCTACGACTTGAATCCCGTTTCAAATCGAATTTCAAATCGAATCTCTTCATTTACGATTCGATTTATATTCCGATTCAAACTAAGCTAATACCACACCTTAGAAAAATCATTGAGACCAAATTAATATATTCTGATTTATATTTATGATTTGAATCTGATTTTGAAAACCTCGTATGTCTTAACTTAGTTTTCTAAAGCGATCATTTTTGGTGATGTACATGCCTCTTTCGCATTTTTTATGGACGAAAACCTAAAACTAATGATTTGTTTTTTATGTACACTTCATTGGAAGCTGTTTAATTCTAGTTATACATGCATATATTGTACAAGGATCTGTGCTCTTCCTAATTATTAATTTTTGAAAACAATTTTGTAGATTGATGGTCAACTGAAGATTCTGCATGAAGGTATTTTTGTTTTTTACTTGTGTTCTTTTTTTCCCTTTCATCCTGAAACCCACAAGAAGTCAAGCTTAGATGTTAATTGCTAAGGAATGATGTTGTTTATGCTAGTGCTTCAAATTTTTGACCTGAAGATCGTCGTTATCTTGTTGTGTTTTTTCCAAAGCAAACCCACTTGGGGGTATATTTATTTGTCCAGTAATAAAGTCTAGAGCACTCGTAATGAAGTCAAATTAAAGGTAAATCTTCGTTATTTATTCAGATCAGATTAGGTTTAAAGTCAAAATGTCTTAGGCTATACTAATATGCATTTTACACCAAGTTTTTTTTTATAACAATATCAACCATTATTAATCCGGTAGTGTAGTTCTTTTTTGGTTTTTGGTTTATGTGAAGAATATAACCTCTAGCAGCGCCTTGCTCTCTAAAAATATGCAAGCACGCAACAGTCTGATTACCCTCTCAGTTTCATTTGTTTAATTCATCATTAGAATGCTTTTTGCAGGTGTGCTTGATCCCCAATTCACTGGTACTGCATCCAACGTTCAACTTTGTTAGCGTGTAACTTTATATTTATTTGGAATTTCGAAATGCTTTTCGCTTAGGATATTTGTTATGGAACACTGTTTGATTTCTAAATTTTATATCTTTTGATCTGTTTGTCCTTGAAAACAAAACTAAATTCAGTAGATGTGCTTATTTATATGGAGCTTACATTCTGTTTTTGAAATATATGACTTTGCTGTATGATGAGTGAGGATAGGGGATCTCATTTCTTGGCTGAAGTGAGGCTAATGTGTTTCCATTATTGTTTATTAATGCGAGCTATGCCAAAATTATTGTTTTGTCTGCTGTCGCTCCTTGGTGTTCTGAGTTACATTCAAATGCTCAAATAAACTACGGTGGATCCAGGTCCAAGTAAAATGACAATTCGAATATGTTGGTTACGCCTTTGTCTTGCAAGTATGTTCTGTTGTATCAGATTTTCTTGTTTTGTTTGTTTAACGTAGCGTAGCTGTTATGTATTTGGTTTGAATTGAAAATCTGTTCTGCCAGGCAGTGAATGTTCGCGCCGAACCGTTCAGCTGGTACGATTGCTCTCTGCGCATTAATAAAAGTATATAGGTGATATTTGTGATTTAGCATGCAAACGCTAAACATGTTTCTGCTATTGTTGATTTTAAATTTTGAGATATATTTCCTGTCTTTGTTGTTAATGTTGAAATGAAGTAACATTTCGGTTGTCAATTCTAAGTTGAAGCTCATTTAAAATATGTAAACATGTAGACTCGAAGTTGGAACTGTAATCATGCTCAATTCAAATTTGAGTATGTAGGTTCGTTTTCATTTTGCTTTAATTTTTGGTAGGAGAGTTAAAGGTGGTGTTTGGTTGAAAATATATTTTATGTGCATCGTTCGTATTTTATTGTAGATAAAAACTAAAAACTAAAAAACTGTAAACCAAAAAGCATTTTAGGTAGTGTTTGGTTCAAAATATGTTTTGAGTTTTAAGTTTTCAAGATCAACAGCAAAACATAAGAAAAGTTAAGAGATAACGGAGTTAGTGAAATGGTGATGGAGGGGACCACATAAAGGAGAGAGAACAATGAAATGATATATCTCTTTTTCTTGTGTTAATTCTCAAAATAAGAAAAATAAATAAAAGTTGTTTTTTATTTTGTGTGTTAACTTTGTTTTAAAAAACGATCGATTTTGACGTTATAAATGCATCGTTTGCATTTTAACGTGGACGAAAACTAAAAAAGTAAACCTGACATTGCCTTAGTTTTTCAATTCATACTGGCCTCATAAGCCATAAGATCTCTCATTTTGGAATGTTCTCAGTGAAGTGACCCTATGCTTCTTAGATTTCATACTATAGGAACGCACGGTCAAGATATTTAATTTGATGTTAGTCTTGCAATGCTTTTCATTTTAATTTTCATTTTAAATTTTAGGAAGAGAAAAAAGCAAATGTTTTAATGGTAGCCATTTTGTTAATATATTCGTTAGTCCAGCTAAAGTTAACAAACGATATTAATTTGTTTTCTTGAGCAATTACTTCGTATGCTTTGTTTGCTTCGCTTTTTATATAAAGGGAACTTTTTATATAAAGGGAACATACAAACGTGCTCTTTACCAAAGGCTACTTAGAAAAAGAAATTTTAACAGATAAATAACCCCTCCCTCTTCCAAATTTGGTCAAATAGTTGCTTCGTTGATATTTAATTGTCTTCCATTATTGTTACTTTTGACTTTTTTAAAATAAAAATAAAAATGACATTTAATTAAATCTGAATAAGGAGAAAAGCTGAATTATTTAAGAAATTTTGGACATGTTTAAAAAGACAATGGGCAACGAAAGTGATATCTTGAAGCGAGTGAATGGATAGAGCTAAGGTGAGTGCCTGTATAGATGATCCATAATGATTGCTTTTAGAAATCAATATCGACAATCTTTTGCATTTCTTGTGGGCTTCTGGAGTTAAAGCCCATCCAATATTGTAGCAATAACAATAACCGTAGGGTTCATTTCTCAAGGAATATGGGAATAAAGAAGACCAACAAGTACATGTGATATCATAATCTCTTAAATACAATACAACTTCTAAGGATAAATGCTCGGAGTAAAATAAAGTAAAGAAATAATATCGATGAAGGGAGATTGACGTGCCCTGCTGTTATCAGAACACGTCGTTAACGATCACTTTTGATCAATATCGATATGAATATTTGACTCTGGGTACTTCGTCCTCTTTCATACCCTCGAATTTGGATTTGGAATTTATTCTTTCTTGATATAATTTCTGTATAAGTACGATACATATGACATTGATAGAAGTCCCATTGCTTTCTTTATCTTCTATCTTTCCTCAACCCAATCATTAAGAACGTTACCCTTGGTTGTTAGGCTGTCAAACTTTTGTACTTATCCCTACAGTCTATAATTATTAATAATATAGTGAATGTAAGCTTTGGATTTGTCAAACCACTTAAAACTTTTCGTTTTACTTTCAAAATTTTCTAGATCCCCATATTTTACTTGTTTTTTTGGGGATTGTGCTATTTCCTGACTCAACATTTTGATGCTTTAATTGAAAACGTAGATTCTCTGAAGTTGATCTAGCTTTCTATTTTGGATTGGAGTTTCGAGAGGATAGATATAAAAAAATTTCGTCAATGATCTTGAAGCATTTGCATACATAAACCAATGACACCATCAGGGAGATCTGGTGGATATGGAGTAACCGATGCAAAGAAAGGAGCATGTCATCATATGCAAGTTAGCAACCAGTCGACAACATCGTTACTAGGATCATCTACTCCTGAGTAAATGGTTATCAAAGTTGAGTTGGTAAGATGACGTAAGAGTTGAATCAAAGGTTGATTGATAGGCAAAAGGCTCTATTGACTCTGATGGATGCTTGCATAGCCTAGCTAACCTAATAGTTGTAGAAGACTAGGAGAAGTATGGGGGAGATTAAGGAAGAATTCCACCACTTTTGGACAGGATAGGCGAGATGAATAATCAAAAGGAAAATGACATTGGAGCAACATGGGAAGTTGCCGACGGAAGTAGGAAGGCTCCCTTTTAGGGGGTACAACTCGGTACCAAGTACAATCAAGTTGGCATAAAATGAATCGGTGGCCTTTAGAGGGATAAAAAGCCGATGTTATTCATCTATTCGATACAAAAGATTCTCCATAATGGTGATGGTTATGAACACGACGTTGAAGTTCAAGATGTTGGTGTACAAATAGCATTTAAAGACCTAATCAAATGTCAGAAAAGAGCTAAATGAGTGATTTTATCAAAAATTGAAGAGTTTAGATGTTAATGGATAAACTAAGGCCGTTAGCAGAGTCAAATACCTGACAACTCTCATTAGTCGATATTCAGAGTATCATGCTAGTAAGGAATACATAGAAGATCTGGTTATGCGGTTGATGTAATAGAAAAGAACGAGGAATGAGGTTTTGTGCTTACTAGAACTCTATTCATGGAAGATATACCCAATGAGTGTATCTGGGGACGTTTACGATGCCAACAATGCATTATATGACGAAACCATCGATTCTAGGTCATACATATTAAATTATGAATGACACATGGATGTTGCTAGAGCAACTAACATGGTTCACTGTAGATGACTTTCCCTCTTTCTGAATGGTGTTGCATCATTGTGCTTTACTCGACTTTTAAAATCCATATCAACTTTCAATGAGTTTGCAAAGAAGATTTTAAAGAAGTTTAAACTCCATACTGCTCGACCTAAGGATGTGATGTTCATGTTGAGCCTTTCCGAAAGAACTCCAAAGTTATTGAAGAGGTTCATTGACATGTTTAACATTGCAATTATGGAGGCTAACAGTCTAAAGGAATACTTTATTATTATGTCATTGGTCTGAGGCATACGTTTATACATGGACTTGGAAAATGCTTGAAGGCTAAGCAATTGACTACTATGGAGGAATTATACCGAAAATTTAACCACCTCTTTCCAAAAAACAAATTCGGGCAGTTGGAAAGGCCGATGGCGAACAATTGAAGGAGATGATTCAAAGTAACGTGGTGATTAAATAAATTGGCGAGTGTTTCGGTAGCATGGTAGCAAATGCCGGTGATTCTAATAATTGGAAAAAGAAGAATTAAGGCTCTAGTGGAAGGCGAAATGAAGCAGAAAGTGCCTGGAGATATAAGGCTTAATGGGTAAGTTCCTGTAAATGATCCATTGGAAAGTTATATACCTTGCCATGCAATGCACAAAAAGTTATAAAAAAAACCATCTCAATGAGTTGCAACTGAGAAAGAGTGTTGCTTGGGGAAGTATTGTAGTTTTTTCATAGAACTCATAAACACAACACGAACGAGTGTCGACGTGATGGTTGAAGAAATGCGAAACCCAAGGGGCAACTTTCCAATTGAGACGATCCACCTCCTCGGCATCTTAAATCAGCACTAATACATCCAAGATATTCACGTGCCGCAAATCCAAATGCCTAAGAGGTAGATTACCATAGGCGGAGAGAAAATAAAGGAAGAACAAAATTTTACATGAACATGGGAGTATATATTATTTCAATATATAACCTTACAACATAAATTTTAAATATATTTACCATAGTCTATCTAGATTAGCTTAGACAGTTATAAAACCTGTCCTTGCAATTGCTGAAAAACAACAATTAAGACATGTGGTGGGAATAGATTATTATTTACAAGAAATCTTCAGCTTTAAGCTCCATCAAATTGTTGCATGTTAAACCTGAACAACTTGGTGGCGTAAATAAATAGGGGACCTAGAGTTTAAAGAAGATGAAAATAAATCCTGGGTCAGTCATGAGACTGACGCGGGACTCAAATTCGATGTTTTGAAATAAAATGATATCACATATGACCATGTTGCACATATACTTGAAAAAAGAATTTCCCTTATGATAACCAAAACTTTTATTACGTATATCATTTTAATTATTATTGTTGTCTAATCTTTGAAAATACCTTACATGTAGATGTACTAATCTTATTCGTACTTTTTACCATAATAATGGTACATTAGGTTTTAAAAAGTTGATGGATTCCATATAGCTACAAGGTAAGAGACCACCTCCATATAATGCATCTCTAGAGGAATCTAGAGAGGATCGACATCTTCAAAAACCAACTGTAATGACCTTCCTTTTTGACCGCTTGGTCCGCTTCAAGTCGGTAATTAAACCAACTGGAAACATTCAAAGCGATAGATTGTTATCACTTATCAAATTTTAAACAGAATATACACACAGAATCACAACACAGAATAACAATAATATATCACAACAGAGTTTTCTTATTACAAATATCAGATTTTATACAATATTCATTATACAGCTGAAGATTTATTACATATAGTATTAAATAAAATAAAATTACGGATTTGACAAACCAAAAGTGAGTGTTTTCACCACTCTAGCTTCAATAGATGGAATCTTTAAATTTGCAACACCGACAAGATATGCCTATAGGAAGGCCCATATAGTGGCTTACAAAATCGAATAGAACATCACCCCAACTATAACGGATTTATATGAGACGTCTTATAACATACACAACACAGTCGACATATATAGAGTAATCTAAAAGGGTGTTGACTATACCTTAATAAGTGTAACCCACATTGCCTTATGACATTCGATGTTTTAGACATTCCGAGTGGTGAGCGTAAGGTAACGATTACTTTTCATAAAGCACACAATCACTTGAGCATCACATTGCCAATTCTCATCAAACACCATTGATTCCCATAAATATACAATCTTTAAAATTGTAGGTTTCAGAGAAGGGTATTAAGTGTAGGAGAGTTACTTCCTACACCACCAACAGATGTACATTCATAAAAATCAATATGCAAGCACTTACAAATGCAATGTTATATATTCATCCATACAAGTTATCTAGGATAAACTGAAGGCACTCTCCTACCACATCCTATCGAGGTCACCTAAGGATTAGCAGAAAGGAGTCTTGCATCGAAGATCTTGAATGAAAAATTACTGTCATACATAATATGGAAAATTTCTTCTGAGGGTCAGCGATTAGAAACCCTACATTCTAGCTTCCAAATCATTATCATTCCATTTCTTTACCGTTGAATGTGTACTAGTTCGAAGTGGTATTCAGATAGGAATCATCCAAATTCGATCCTGATTCCATTGAACTAATTATCCAGAAAATGATGTTAAGTAACTATGAACATTCTTGAATAAGTGATCTATTTTAATCAAAGATATCTTCTAGAGATATATGTCTTTAAAATATTTATTTCCAGTACACGTAGAGTCATGGAACATCATTCGTTAATTTTTTTGGTTATTTTAAAATCCTTTCTAAATATGGGAATAATTCAAATTTCTTAATTTGAATCTTAACCAAGATTTATTATTTATAAAACATAATTCTTTATAATTTGAAACCAAGTTATCTTGAATGGTAAATCCAAGTTATTTAGAAACGAGTAAGACAAATCCAAAGAAATTATACTAATTTTACTCGATATTAATTTCCATATTCAGCCTTTACTATTCGTCGAATAATGGTGAAATCACCTTTTAATTTCACACGGATAGAATGGATTCCCTCTTCGGAATTCAGTACTAAGTATAAGAAAATTATTTCTTGGCAATACAAGTTATTAAATTTGGAAATTTAATCTTTTTTACTGACCTCGTTCCTGACTTTCAACGCCATTTTTGATCCCTTGACCAATAAAGCAAGGGGAAAGGTTCGCTGGAATGCGGTTCTTCTTTCTCAGGCAGGAAGACCGGTTCTCATAAAGTCAGTATTGGACTCTATTGGATCGCATGTCTTTGCTGCTATGACTCCAACTGCTTCCTTCTTTCGCTCTTATCGTTCGTTAGTTGTGTCCTTTTTCTTGGGTAAAAAGGACAATGCTAATTGACATCACTGGATCTCTTAGGACGTCATTGGTCGTCCCAAAAGTGAGGGGTGATTGGGTCTTAGAAATCCAAAGGATGTCTGTTTAGCTTATGCTTGCAAGTTGTGGGCTCGGTTTGGCGCAAACGATTCCTTGTGGGCATCGTTCCTACACGCAAAATACCAAAGGTCGTCGAGCGCGAATTTCACTAGTTCTCCGTCCTACGCTAGTGAGATGTAGAAATACATGCAATCCATCAAATCCTTTTCGGACTCACATGGTGGTGGATCTGGATGGGATGGCAGGCCTTTCTCCCTTCAGGCGGTGTGGAGTTCGATCAGGATACCGGCTCCTCGTCTTCCTATCTTCTCTTTCACCTGGGATGTTCGATTACCTCCGAAAGTTTCTTTGTTTATGTAGAGAACCCCGCATGATGAGTTACCACCAGACGAGAACCTTCGTAGAATTGACATCCCTATCGTCTCTCATTGTAGGTGCTGCGGATCAAGTGAGTTGGAATCTTCAACCCACTTGTTTTTCCGTAGCCATTCTGCAACAGCCGTATGAAATTACTTCGGGAATCTTGTTGGTCTCTGAGGTAATTTTTCTCCGTTTCAGATTTACTGAAATACTGGTGGTTTGATATCTCAGGTAAATCTATCCATTCCATCCTTTTTCATCTTCTACCTTTTCTTATCTGCTGGCATATCTGGTGCGCGCGAAATATGGCAATATATAACGAAATTCCTATCGATCCTCCAACCATCATTCGATGGGTTAGGAATAATTGTTTCCTTGCTTACCGTAGTATACTGTTTAGGGGAGTGTTAGGCTCCCGCTCGAGGATACTGGCGGGTTTGTTATCAGTTTCCATTGGTCCGTCTGCTCCCAAGGCCGAGATCGGCCGAGTCCGCCCCAGTTTTTGTGATTGCGGGTGGATTCCCCCACATTCCTTTCTCATGCTCACCTTTCCCACACCCTTCCCCCTTTTAGTTCTTATTTTGTGTGCTAGTGCCACAGGTCCAGGTTTTTTTTGGATCTTTTCGAAAGGTTTATCTATGGGATTTTGCTAGCTGCAGGTGCTGATTTGGAGATGGAGCATTGCATATAGAGTTGCACCTTTCAGTTCGATTGGTTCTTGGCTGGTAGCAGGAGTGATCTTCTGTCTGGCTTAGCATTTTCTCCTATTCCAGAGGCTTGTTCTGGATCTTTGCTTCTCTGCCCTTACTCTTAGGACTTGCAGTGGCATTGACATCTTCCTTGTCGACGTCTACGATCTTCAGAGGGTCTGCTTGGATTTGACTCTCCTTATCGTCTGGTTTTGATTGTATTTTCTTTATTCATCAGATGTTCTTCCTTGTATCTCCTTGTATTTCCTTGTATCTTCTTTTTTATGTGTGTGCACAAATTGTGTAGACTTCTCTACATAATCTATTTTTGTGAGCCATTAGAGAATGACTTGATTCTCCTTTTTTGTTATACATAGTGTTATTTCTGTTAAAAAAAACCTTATCTATTCCTCACTTAGGGAAGTAGCCTAATGAGTAAGGGCGTATGTTGCTTCTAAAGATATCCTTGGTTGAAGCATCTCACAAAAAGAAAAGATCGGCTCTGCTCGTCAGTTTTCAGACCCAAGATTAAAATGTTGGCTTGTAATAACTTTTGTTCAATTCATTTATTTAAACTCTTTTCGTTAAATTATAAAACCTTTAAAATATCTTTAAAGCACTTAATTTATCATTTTGAAATATTTATAAGAGATCGAGGAAATGATTTTCTAAGTTCAAACTTGTATTTCAAATATTATTAAGAATTGTCACAAAAATCGTTATGAAAGGTATTTTGGATGCTTATTTGATCAAACAATTTTTCTATCATTTGTAATTTCATTTATATAACTTAATTACCTTTTAAAATATTTTAGAATATTTATAGAGTTTATTTCATATTTTAAGGATTTTTTTTCAAATTTAAATAATTTCATTTATTGGACTTATAGTGTAAAATCACAATTATTTTCTATTTTGATTATTTTTTCAAGTTTCACATGATGAAATTTTGATCCTTTTTTTTTCATTTAAAATCTATAGTTATAAGAGTTTGGAAATTTCTTATTGTAGAAAATTTTGACTCTAAGTCCATCATATAAGTGGATTTTACTTTTTATGACGCACCCAAATTTAACCAAATTTCATATTCTTTTTTAAACTTCGTTGAAATCCTTTTAAATTTTAATAAAATATTTCTAAACCATTTTAAACTATTTTTGAGTTGTTTAACCATTCCATTTACACAATTTCATTTATGGAAGGAAAGTAATTTCCTTTGTGATTCTTGATGTGTATTAAATGTGGCTTGTTTAATCATACATACAATAATAATTTCATAAATAAACCACAATAACATATCATCATAATCAATCATATATCAACAAATATTTTATCATAGGATTTTATCGAGTTTTCTCACTTTTATTGGTTTCCAACGTTTCTAGAATTCACCATAACTCTGCTACGATCGCACTAGAGCTTATGAAATCGATTGCAGGTTGCTCAAAATGGCTCAATATAGGCTTGTTGCTCATGGCCTACGGTGATGGAGGTCATGATGGGCTCGACCAAAACAAAGGAAGATGAAGAATGATCATTTGCTTTAAATTCCGAACTAAATGATATTTCTCTCGATATGGAAATATAAATTTCTCCAGAGCTTCGTTACTTCTTTGAATTATTTTAAGAAGGCATGGATGCCATTGGTGAAGGGAGTAAGATGATAATGATGATTAAGAAATGGGAAAAGAAATGGTGAAGAGAAATGAAGATAGCGGGTGGGTATTTATATAAAAAAAAACCTAGGAAATAAATATTTATACTCTAAATTACCATTTTGCCCTTGCTCACACTTCTCTCCTCCCTCCTATATCCCAGCCGAGCTCCCTATGTGCATGAGATGATGTTGAGGTGATGGTATAACGGAGTGTGGTGTGAAAGAAAGAAGTTAAGTCTTGTTTTCAGTTGAAAATAAACCATTTTTATCTCATTGTGCTTACTTTTTACTAATCTTACTTAGTTTAACTAATCCTTTGTTAATTAATATAATAATTTATATCTTATTGACGTGTTTCTATATATGTATGTCACATGCAGTTTACTATGTTGTAGAACTTCTACTTATCAAATCATTGATAATTCGAAATCCTTTTTTTTGGGGTTTTTTAGTTCTCAATGAAAATATTTATTTAAGTGAACAAAATTTAAAAATAAATTTCTATCAAATTTAAATAATTAGAACATGTTATCAAGGTTTTAAATCTCGGATATCGGTCACGTTTCGTCTCGGGGATTTTAGCGACTCGGTCTTGTTTCGGGGGAGATCTTGGACAAGATGGTTCTAACTCGGGGGTTCGTCTCAAATTTCCATTTCGGGTATGAAAGTTCATATCAGAACAATCTTGGGTTACATGATATATTAAAAACTGATATTCTTACAAAATGCTATTTACAAAATGTTTTTTATGAATGCTATTATAAATATATTAACTTAAACTCAAATTGCAAAATCACGTTATTATTCTTAATTTACGAAAGATCATCATACTCTAAATCATAATATGCTTAAATAAAATATAACACAATGCAAACAGATTAGTACTTACAACATATGATGCATCAACATGAATTATTGTTAAAAATAAAACATTAAAATGATCAAAACATTAAAAAGTTTGGCATAAGTAGAAAATAAAATACATAATTTTATAGGTAACATGTATGTAAAAAAGATGAATATGAAAATCATAAGCATTATAGAACATATATGAACATACAATATGGCCATCTAACATGCAAAATGTAGAATAACAGGAGATTATCGTAGCTAGATTTGAGTTAATTAATTATTGTTCTGGTTCAGACACAAATTTAAATCTAAACAAAAAAAAACCAAGATCTCGGACGATATTCCGGTATCTCGTCTCGGTCGATATATCGTTCAGTATCGCAATATATCAGGTGATATACTCGAAAAGAGATTTATAGTGATATTTATCGTTTCATTTCAGGAAGATTC
>JASFAX010002352.1:0-46308 GCA_030737875.1 Allium sativum | reverse complement strand
CTATTCAATTCAATTCAAATTGGTTTTCTATTCAATTCTATTCAAATTCGTTTTCTATTCAATTCAATTCAAATTCATTTTCTATTCAATTCAATTCAAATTCGTTTTCTATTCAATTCAATTCAAATTCAAAAAACGAATATAATCGATATAAATATCGTTCGCGTCAAAATAGCGCATCTCTAATCAATACGGCTTTATATATTTCAATAATTCCATTATTCTATTCGACAAATGAATCTATATTTTCGTTCAACACATGACTAATCTCAACGGATGAGTACAGTCAACACATGAACCTTTATTTTATAATGATAAAGATGTAAATTTTATTGTTAAAATATTTCGTTCAAAACATGACTACTCTCTACGGATGAGTACAGTCAACACATGAACCTTTGTTTTATAATATTCTTTATCTTCTAAATTGGAATGAGGCCCAATCAATTACCATATAAAGTTAATTATATGGATTCCATACGACACATGTATATAATATCAACGATAAATAATCAACCATCATCCAAAGTGCACTACTCTGTATAAGCATCAAATATAGATATCTAACGCTTATAACAGCCTGTCAATCCATTGATCGACAAACAACTAATTATTGGGATTAGTGTATGTTGTATATTATCCCAATACCCGTGTGGGGTTTCAAACAATCAAACACAGATTTTATTGGTGCAGTTGGGCGATATGTAAAATTTATCGTCCCAATCAATGTCCTTCAAATAGGTGTACATAAACAAGCCGTCCGTTTGTAAATGAATATTTATTTATTCTCGTTCACGTTAAAAATTATATTTTCAACGATCAAATTATTTTATTCAACCTATGAATATTCTATTCGGTTCATTTATTAAATAAAATGATATCTTTATTATTTTCTAATTTATTTTAGAAAATTTCGGTGGCATAACGGCACGATACTAGAAACGGGACGAGGCCTAGCCTTATCCCCGGTCTAGTGATGGCCCAAGCCATTCACACATCAATCAAATTAATTTCATTTCACCAAACAATTCAATCCAACCCAAATAATCTAACCAACTACACAGCCAAACAAACAAGTCCATGGTTTGTGGACGATTGTGTCGGGTGCTACTAAACACCGTCTGCATCCTAGTATATATATATATATATATATATATATATATAACTAGAAAAAGAAATTGAAGAGTGAGGAGTTCTCACCAATAGCTATTCCAACTCCACGACACTTCCTTTATAGAAATCTTCATCTTTCTCGCCTTTTTGTCATCTTCGTTGACCGTATTCACTACATATATAAAAATCACATTTTTACTTCGCTATTCCATATATAAAAATCGAATTTTTACTTCTCTATTCAATATATAAAAATCGAATTTTTACTTCGCTATTCAATATATAAAAATCGAATTTTTTTATAATTGCCTCATATGGATAAAATTCTATTTTTATACCACTACTATATAGATAAAAATTCTATTTTTATACCGCTACTATATAGATAAAAATTCTATTTTTATCACGCTATTCTCTTTATAAAGATTTCGCCTTTTCAATTTCATCATTATAAAAATCACAATTTTATTTTGTTACACCTATAAAGATGATATTTCTAATATTCCTATCATGTAAAAATTATATTTTTAATTCTCTACATAAACAAAAATCATATTTTTACATCTTCTACATAATAAAGATTATATTTTTAATACTTTAAAAATATAAAAATCATATTTTTAATACTTTACACAAGTAAAAATCATATTTTTAACTTCTTGCTTATGCAAAAAAAATATTTTTAACCTTCTACCACAATAAAAATTATATCTTTACATATAAATCGCCTTTTCTTTTTAAATCTCCTTACATAAAAATCGTCCTTTTTGCTTAACACACTAAGATAATTAAAATTGAAATAAATAAAGCTGATTTAAATTAAAACTCACCTTCTAAACTGAAGAGGGGGTTTACCATTGGAATCGGCAGAGGAATGCCTCGGACGTGGTCGTAGGAGGGGGTCTCGGGTTATGGTGTGGGGTTCATCAGGGTGTCGTGGTTGGATTGGGGTTGTGGGGGCATGGCCTAATCGGAGAGGAGGAAATAGGGGGTCGGTGGTGGGGCCTGACGCCAGCAGCGGCGGCGCGGTGGACTCTGGGCTACGTGGCGGCGCTCGAAGGATTGGGGGGGGGGGGCGACGGGTTCTACAGAGGAGGAAAGGAAGGCGTCGCGAGGTAGGAGGTTGGAGGAGGTGGAGGAGAAGGATCGGAGGGGGAAGGGAGCGCCTGCTCCGGCGGCGCGATGGGCGACGGATCGCCCCCTGTCGATCCTCTTCCCAGCCCTTTTTCTTTTTCTTTTAATTTCTGAGTCGAGAAAACAAAGAACGGGGGGGGGGGGGGTATATGAAAAAATATATATTTAATTAATTTCAAAAAGCAACTTTTATTTTCGACCTCTAAACGAGACCCACCGCCTGTCGTCCATACCGTTTTACCCCCATTCCGAACACAATGGGATATGTATCTTAAGCTGATTCAGCTGTTATAATCAGTTTTCGTCAAATTTACATTTAAATCATTATATTGAATTTTAAACGTACATTTCAATTTATTGGGGTTACATACTAATTCTAAAAATTCACGAAAAATAATTTCTAGCTTCGTATTGACGATACGGTCCTAACAAAACTAGTTTCGTCGAATTCTGAGACCGTTGGAAAATGGCCAATTTCCAATCGATTAAAATCAACAAAAACTGGTCAAACGCGTTTTCCTTTTCCACGCTCACATATTGATTCGAAAAATTATGAAATTTGGAATCTAACAATAACTTGACATCACAGACCCAACAAAAGTGGTTTCGTCGAAATCCAAGGTAGTTTGCAAAATTCCCATTTTTAAGGGCCTGAATTCCATAGCGACTATTCAGAATTTTCAACTGGACATATCTTTTGATTCCCCCTATGAAATTTTGATTTTTCGGATTCGTTGGAAAGATATTCTCAAATAGATCCTATTATTTTTGGTTTCACTAAAATCCGGATTATTTTGCACCCGGTATGTTCAATTGAAGTTTGAAATCGAATTATCGAACTACCGCACCATTTTCAATTCTATTTACAATTATATATAAATATTATATTCTAACGACGACGTATATAATATATACGTTCTAAATATATTCAAAATAAATTTCTCGTCGATATTATTTAAAATAATTCATTTTAAATATTCAAAATCCATTAAAATTGCCAAAATAAAAATTTTAAACTGGCTCAGATTTCCGGGTTATTACATCTACTAACCCAAGTAACCTAATAATCAAGAAAATGTAATGGATTGATATTAGTATGGATCATTCTATTTCTGATATACTAGTATCTGCGCGGTGCAGAGAAATGTATTTAAGAAGCGCAATATATCCTATTCATCTTATCTTGCTCAGTTCACACTTGTTATTGTTACTGTTATCTTCTTCTCCAGTTTTATATACCTGCCATGATACTTTTATTTATTTATATTTAAAAGTAACTGGACTCGCCAGACTTTATGTTTGGCCCTTTTTGTTTCCTCTTCTCTCTCTTCCGTTTCCCCCTAGTTCTCAGGGTGGAAGTGTTTAGAGTTGATTTGGATTCTTTCAGCTTAGCTTGAATTTGGGATATAGATGTATCGGTTTGGCTTCTGGTCAACTCTCTTATGGCTTCACAGGGAAATATGGTTTTATGCTTTAGCACTCTGATATTTTTGGCAAGACAGATTATGAATGTAATTAGTTACTTATGACGTAAACTCAATATTTCGGACCATGATGTTTTTATTTAAATAAAGTTTTTTTAAGTTTTTAATCCCACTGCTATTTTACATGTCTGTCTTATGCTATTATGTTCTTATTTACCTATAATGCTTCACGGAACTTAATGCATTCCCTTAGTGAGTGATATTAACGGACGTGGGTTGTCATATTAGGTCGACCCGTAGGTCGACCCCCCTTTGAGTGGGTAGACCCACCTGAGCTGGAAATCTGCTGCCTTCTCAAATTTTGAATTTTGAACTGAATTTCAAATTTCTGGACCTATTTTTGAATTTCTGAACTTATTATATATATATACATATTCTTCCTGTGCGTATACAAACTTCAAACCTTAATAACTTCTTCATATGGTGTCCGATTTACGCAAACAGGTGTCTATTTTGACCATAATTTTGAGACGGACGCAATGGCGCAGTTCGTTTTACTTAATTCTGAATATTAAATTAAGTTTTCCTTAATTCATTGTTAACACTGTATTTCACACTAATTATTCTTTAATTCATCATCTTTAGTGTCGTTAAAATTTCGGGGTGTTACATTCTCCCCTACTCAAAGGATTTCGTCCCCGAAATCTCTAAGTTAAGAAGACGTATATCCTAACATCCAACAATCATACATCCATCTAGCAATCACAGGCATCCATTGTCCTTAAGGAATTTCTAATGCTTTTATGAACACATGCAATAGTGTGTGTATATGTTCGTAAACTAATGCGAAAGATCAGGCGGTCTACTGATTCAGTTGACCTCCTTAATGCAATGTATGTTTGTGCCATGCAACCAAAACGTATGCAAATCATCCTAGTATAACATGTAAGCTCTATATGTGTGCACAATCATCCATCCAAATGCAACGTCAATGCAACGATACACCCATTTTCATCCATAAAATATAAAATGTACACATATCAATATGCAAAATGTAAGTGATTGAGCCGATCTAGTGGCTATTGTGTGTGTATATTCATCTACGAGAAATCACTAGCAACCACTTGCATCCATCAAACATAACATGTCTCAAACACATGTTTACATTCATTAGTTTTCTACCTAAAGACTCGATTGATAGGAGATATTCAAACGATAGATACAAGTATTAATTTGAAACTTGAAAAAAAAGTTAACGACATATTCTCGAAAAGGAAAGGATATGAAGCGCGAATCTTGTCTTCATCCTCCCAAGTAGCATTCTCGCAGTCCTCTCCCCATTTCTCTCTTAATAGCTTCACTTCTTTGTTGCACAATTTCTTAAGCTCCGATCCAAGTACGCAAGTCGGAACTCATCCAGTCGTCGCTTCCTTCTCTACTTTCACTTCCTCTCGCAAGTTTGGCTCCACTATCTTGAACTCTATACATTTTATCGCCGCTTGGATGAATAGTCATCTTAGAATGATGGGCTTCCTCAAGGACTGTCTTCAATAGGTTTCCCATCCTGATATTACTCACCTGTCAAACCTCTTCTCAAGTAGCTCCCATAAATTCTTATCAAGTTCCCTCTTTTCTTTTAGAGTCACATGTCGCAAATCATCGATAGATATATCAAGAGGTTCTAGGAGACTAAGCATGACAAAACCCTTTGAGGTCATAAGAAATCTCGAGAGTCTTTCTATGGCAAGTCAAAAGTCTAATGACCGTCCTCTCACAATCCAGAATGGCTCCATATATGTTAAACCATCCATCCTAGAATCAAACCGTATCTTATGAAATCAAGAACATATGCGTTGCAATCAAACTCGACACCTAACACAGAGATTCTCAAACCCCGACAAATCATTGATAAATGAGCCGTGCCTCCACTAGGGTTTGAGGCAATAACGGGATCCAAAACCATACTAGTATCTAGGTGCAGAGACTCAACTAAAGGATCAGATATAAAAGAATGCGAAGCGCCAGGAAAAGAATCCTAATAGGATGATCAGAAATAGAAATCAATCCTTCGATGGAAACTTTCCTACCCCTATCCTGTCCACCAGCTATGAGAACATTAGCTTGCCCCCTAGAAGTTCCCGCCTTCTGGCCTTGTCCTTGTCTCTTTGGGCACTCCTTAATAAGGTGTCCCGCCTTACCAAAGTGATAACAACGCCTTTCCTCTTTCTACAATCCTTTTTCAGATGACCCACCATTACGAAATTATGGTATTTCCTCTTTTCTTCTTTGGGCTGTGTTCCTTAACCCCAAATCCCT
Organism: Allium sativum; assembly: GCA_030737875.1. Taxonomy (NCBI): domain Eukaryota; kingdom Viridiplantae; phylum Streptophyta; class Magnoliopsida; order Asparagales; family Amaryllidaceae; genus Allium; species Allium sativum. The sequence continues at coordinate 40,321 of JASFAX010002352.1, read as the reverse complement.
TATTCTCCTTTTTACCATCCTTGTGCAACATGCTAACAAGTCTCTTGAAAGTTCCTCCATCGCACGGAAATTCTTACGAGGCTTGAAAGAAAGTAAGCCGCAAGTGAAACTACTGCGGCTACAGATGGAGGTTGGGCACTTCTTTGCCCTTTGACATGTGCCGCAGTTTTAACATGCGTACGGAACCATGCTGAAATAGGGATACCCTTTCGAGAGGAAACAGTTCCCAGATCAAAAAGGAAAAGAAATCAAGCGGAGAATCGAGAAGATATTTATGGCTTTGGGAAATATGCTTTTCAAAAACAAAATTTTTATTTTAAAATACTTTGTTTTTGGGAACTTTTTGAAAACCATTTTAAAAATACTTTATCCGATCTTATAACCATAGGCTCTGATACCAAATGTGACACCCCACGTCCATTAATGTCATTCACTAAGGGAATGCATTAAGTTCCGTGAAGCGTTATAGGTAAATAAGAACATAATAGCACAAGACAAACATGTAAAATAGCAGCGGAATTAAAAACTTCAAAAAAAAACTTTATTTAAATCAAAACATCATGGTCCCAAATACTGAGTTTACATCATAAGTAACTAATTACATTAATTATTTGTCTTGCCAAAAATATCAGAGTGCTAAAGCATAAAACCAGATTTCCCTGTGAAGCCATAAGAGAGTTCACCAGAAGTCAAAGCGACACATCTATATCCAAAATCCAAGCTAAGCTGAAAGAATCAAAATCAACTCTACGCACTTCCACCCTGAGAACCTGGGAGGGAAACGGAAGAGAGAGAAGAGGAAACAAAAAGGGTCAGACATAAAGTCTGGCGATACTAGTTACTTTTAAATATAAATAAATAAAAGTATCATGGTAGGAATATAAAACTAGAAGAACAAGATAACAGTAACAATAACAATTGTGAACTGAGAAATATAAGATGAACATGATATATTGCGCTTCTTAAATACATTTCTCTGCACCGCGCAGATACCAGTATATCAGAAATAGAATGATCCCTACTAATATCATTCCATTACATTTTCTTGATTATTAGGTTACTTGGGTTAGCAGAACTCAAAACTTATCCGCGCATCGTACTCATTTACTTTCACATGGATTCACCTAATACAATATATGTTGCTATCTCTCAATATGGAGATAGACCCCATGGTACCCCACTCACACGGCCTCCACCGTAATGAACGCAGTCCCTCATCCTATGCCGGAGTGACGTACGGATCTCTATATAAAAATGTTACGTTCCGCCTATATCTGTCAAGCGTACGGACCGCCACCATCGATCGAATCAGATTCCTTATCGGAATAATGCCCTCTAGTCTACGATACACCACTCAGAGCAGATATGCATGTATCTAGACTGTCCCATGTATGTACTATAATTGTAGCTCAATGCCTCAATCGCACGTCCTCTAATGTGCACCGAGTTTCGTGGCAGGGCTAAACAAGAAACACGGAACTTGGCCTGGAGCTTTTCCATATATGTACAGGCCGCCTTTAAGTGCCTCCAAATACAGATATTCCTCGGGTCTGTTTACCATGGTGGCTATGGCCCCACCTCGGCCCCTCCCTCAACTAGTAAAGACTACAAGAGCTAAGCGATCGCCCCTAATACAACCAATCTAAACATCCATGTGGTGTCTACCCTCAACCCCGTACCTCGATAGTGAAAGGTGAAATGATATCTTGGGTTTAGCTCTAGTCTTTTCGCATCCCGCTGGCTGTCGATGACGGATATCCGACGGTCTACTATCCTTGTTGGTCGTGACCCTCTCTACCACCTCGTGAGGCAACCGTCGAATCACCCTGGTGTCACCTCATCACAACATTCTGACTGCATAGTTACATCTACAGTCAAGGCCCACCCACATAGTAGTTACGCGCAGACCCAACCTCTGCGAGTACAGCCTAAGACATCTGTCACCGCATAGAGGGCCTTTAGGAGCACCTTATGTACTTCAGGAAGCCCACGTGCTTCCCCCTCCAGTCCTTTGGAGCCGTCATAACAATCAGATGAATGTGCACTCCCCTTGTGTCTTATAACACCTCGATGATCTACCCCGTTGGGTTATTCACCCTCAAACATACGGACTGGTCCAAGCGCGTTTCTTTAATATGTTGTTAGACCCTATGTCTAAACATTCTTTTATGCGCTTGCCTTACCTCACCCGGTTCCCATTTAACTTGGTTATTCCCGTTCATACTGAATTCTTATTCCAATTTACCAAGTTTCTCTTGCTTATTATTTCAACCATATAACTTAATCCATTTAAATTTATTATTAATAAGCCGACAACATGTTATTCTCTAGATTGTGGCCCAAGGTCTGTAATCCACAATCTATTTTATATTCTTGCTTGGTTACATCATTACAATCACATGTTCTCCTTAATACGTTATTAAGTATATCTCAATTCACATGTTTGCTAATTAACATGTCACTTACCATTTATGATTAATATAACTTATTTATTTTACAAGTTTTCCTCATTCTTTCTCATTTAATCATAAATTCAATTTACATTGTCACTACAACTTATCATTGTTTACTTAGCAGATTATTACACATATCTAATTCTATCATTTCTACAAGTTATGCTTACCATACAAAGTGTTTTTAATTACATAACTTTATTATATTTTCCACCGGTTATGTATACCACTAGGTGTCTTAATTACATAACCTTATTGGGTTAAGTTCGTGGGCCTATATGTAAATATTATCCACCCCCTCTATTTTACTTAACCAAACCACTACCCATCCCGTTTTACTTAAATCTAACTTAATTTCATAATCATACAATCCTTATGGGTTAAATTAGGTTAAGTAGTCCAATTCATTACCATGTCCAATTATGGTTATAATGGGCTAGACCTCCCACATTAGGCCTACAACGTGTGGATGCTGGATATGTCGGTCGGGTCCGGGCAGTCTTATTCCACAGTTGGGTCTAACCTCGTGTCTTAGCCCAATTCGTATTTGCATACATAGACATCTCACATTAGGTTCAACATTAGTAGCTGCCGGATATGCCGGTCGGGTCCAGGCAGACTTCCACCACTAATGCAACCTAACCTCGTATCATAAGTGCAATTACAGTTCCTAATTGTAATTACTAGACATTCCATTTTTGTCCAAATTTACCTGTGTCATTATAGGTGATTATTTCTCTTTTTCCCCATATTTAATTATATGCCCAATTCACTATTCAAATCATAGACTTTTACACCCCTTTTCAATTTACCTTTTAATTATGCACCATATGCTCTTTTTCCCAAGTTATAAGTCAAGGCATATATATATGTTATGCACAAACCCAAATCTACATATTTTCAAATTTATGTCCCTAGTCCATATTCACCCATTTCAATACATGTTATACCCAAATTCATATTCGCATATTTTCCAATGTATGCCTAAAATCCATATTCACGTACGTCCCAATTTATGTCCCAAATCAGTACTTACACATGTCCCAATTTATGCTCAAATTATATTTTCCAACGTATGCCTAAATTCATATTCATATTATCCAACACAATATATGCCCCCAAATTATGTCTTTCCCCATTATTCCCAATTTTGCATGTTCACATTTTTCAGCGTTAGGCTAGGGTCGAAGGTAGCCTGGCTATATAAAAATAAAAAGGGAAAAAGTGGGAGAGAAGAGAATCAGGAATAGGTATAATAACAAATTAATAATAAACTGATAGAAATAGGCATAAACTGAATAGGCATATTATGACAAGATTTAACCTGGTGGCGGTATGAACATATAAAGTAGATCTGATAGTTATGTCATAATAGAACTGATTAGGCACCAATTCAGGATCCAATTTTTACATACATATCAAGATTACTATTTTAATATTTAGATCTAAAAATAACTTGAACTCACAGTGAATGGATCTAAGGAAATGGATCCAAATTACTGTGAAGAACATGTTGAATAACTAGTTGTAGCCATCGCTGAATTTTTCATAGCAATCTTTGAATATGTATAATGTTCTTTGAATTGATTTTGAAGAAGAAAGGCCATTTTAATTTTCGTTGCAGCAGAGCTTCGCCGTCGGCATTATTTTTAGATGAATAAAACCTTGGTCTAGGGTCCTTTATATAGCCTAGGGTTTAATGAATCTTGCTCAGGAAGGTGTCCAGATACAAAACGAAGTATTTCGCCCAGATCTATCAGGGGTGGGTCAACCCCCCTTTGAGTGGGTCGACCCCCCTTTGGGTAGGTCAACCTATGGGTCAACCCCACTTTGAGTCGGTAGACCCGCCTGAGCGGGAAATCTGCCGCCTTCCCAAATTTCGAATTTTGAACCGAATTTCGAATTTCTGGACCAATTTTTGAATTTCTGAACTTATTATATATATATATATTCTTCCTGTGCATATACAAACTTCAAACCTTAATAACTTCTTCATACGATGTCCGAGTTATGTAAACCAGGTGTCTATTTTGACCAGAATTTCGAGACGGACGCAATAGCACAATCCGTTTTACTTAATTCTGAAAATTAAATTAAGTTTTCCTTAATTCATTGTTAACAGTGTATTTCACACTAATTATTCTTTAATTCGTCATTTTTAGTGTCTTTAAAATTTCGGGGTGTTACAAGAAGGAGGTTGCGGATCTAAAGGCCAAGCTAGCCGATGCTGAGAGTAGAGAAAAAAGTGCCGAAGAGATTGCTAACACTACTTTAGAAATGACTTCTAAATTTAAGTCGCAATTTGAAGTCAAAAAGGCTGTGCTAGAGAAGAAACTTGCTGGGGCTGGATAGGGAATGGAAGATATTGGGCCCCACATCCAATATTTGTTTGCTAAATTTCTCCTTTATCACGACATACCCTGGGCGAACGACTATCACCACTCTGGTCAATGCCTGGAGCGAACTGGTTAATGATGAGAAGCGCAAGCTAAACACCAACACTGTCAATGAGGAGGCATGAATGAAAGCTTTCTTGAGGGGAGACCATCCTAAGAATTTGGCAGAAGGAAGGAGACTGCAAAAGAAGGCTGAGGATGCCGAAAGGCATCAAGCTAAAGGCAAAGAAATATTTGATTGTGTTTTTGGTTCTTCATCTGTAGTTCCCCAGTCTAAGAGGGGTGGAAGAGTTCCACCCTAACTTTCCTTCTCTGACAAAGCCGAAGCCATTGACGCCACTCACCGATATGCCCGAGATTCCGGGGATCACTAGCGATGGCTTGATGGAAGGTACCTCTTTGGCTTCATTAATCTTCGAGAGAGTTCACCAACCTTTAGTTGGATCCCCTGTTGTTCTTGAAGGACTAATTGTTACTGCTCTCCATGCTACAGGTACTCGTTCGGTCATGATTCCTTCAGAGGTTCTGTCTCAAGCCGCTATCAAGCCAAGATTTCCCCAACTTATGATCCTGATAAGGACAAGGGTATGATTGATGCTCTAAAAGGCTTAGATGGCAAGGGCTCTCATAAAGCCAAAGAAGATGATGCCACATGCACCATGGAGTTTGGTTCGAAGGGGAAGCTGAGCATGGTATAGATCCAAGCCAAGGAAATAGGGGATCTTCAAAAGATGAAAGAAGATACTTCGACAGTCGATACGTCAATCATTCCCCTATCAATTCCTCTTATCCGTATGGTCCTTCCTCCTTATTTAACTTTGCCTGGAAAGAAGAATCTACCTCCTGCTCCACTCAAGTGCCACAAGAATAAGCATGAAGCTCCCTCTTTAGGAGTTTCCAATTCTTCTGGAAGTAAATCAAAGAAAAGGAAATCCCTTATTGTTGAGGAGATCTTGGATTTGGTTGAGCAAAAGAAGAAGGAGATGGAGGAAAGCAAGGAGAAGTTCAATGATAAGCCATCAAAGAATGGTTGGGTCGTATTTTTGTATTTTCTTTTAGGCCCTTTGGATTTTATTTCGAGTGCGGCCCTCATGTTTTTGTCTTCCTACATTGTATAAACCTGCATTTTGTAAATAATGCAATGTTCATGTCATGTTATATGTTTGCAAGCTTATATATTGCTTTCCATTCAATGAACTCGCAATTTGAATGTTACCAAGTAATAAATAATGTGCCACAAGACAAGTTATAGGCCTCACAATGCCAAGCGTTGTAGCCCGAAGGTACAGTGTACATGCCCTCAATTAACTTGGAATACGAGTCTTACTAGAATCTATCATCCTTTTGGTTCTCTTTCCTCAGAATATGGGAGATGCTATGATGATCGAAATTGTCCAATAACTCCTCTACCCGTTTGAGATAGGCGGCAAGTCATGCCTCCTTGGTTTGGTACTCCTTCTGAACCTAAAACACAATGAGTTGTGAATCATATAAAATGTCTAAAGTTTCTACCCCTAACTCATTCACGAGTTTCAGCCAGGCAATCAGGGCTTTATAATCGGAATCATTGTTGGTAGCAGGGAAATCTTACCTCCGGGCACAATAAATCGATCGTCACTCAGTAGTTAATAAAACAACTCCGATGCTAGAACATCGATCATTACGAGACCTATCCATATACATCTTCAAAGTGTCAAGTCTTTAGTTTGACACTGGGAAGACTAGAGTCGTCCTCTGGAACGTCATCCTCGGAAGTCGCGAATTAGACTATGAAATCGGCTAGTGCTTGTCCTCGGATCGACTTCCATGGAATAAAGGTGAGGTAAAATTGACTTAGCTCTTTGTTCCACTTAAGCAACCTCCCAGATGCCTCAGGCCGTTGAACGACCTATCGTAGCGGATAGTCGGTGTATACTTTGATGGGGGTGAGCCTGAAAGTAATGTTGGAGCTTTCTTGAGGAAATCAACAAACTGTAGGCAAGCTTCTAGATCTTTGGGTAATTACATTCTTCTCTCGTCAGTTTCTTGCTTACATAATAGACTGGCCGCTGCACCCGATCTTCTTCACCGACTAAAGCTGAACTAATAACATGCATGGAAAGTGCCAGATATACTAACAAGTCTTTATGGTCGACTGGTTTAGATAAAATAGACGGCCTCTCCAGATGATTAAGTTAATTCTAAAAAGATTCGACAGTCAGCCGTCCAAGCAAAGTTGCACTTCCCTCACTTTATTAACTCAAAGAAGGGAATGCACTTGTCCGTAGCTCTGGATATGAACCGTCCCAAAGCTGCCACCTTTCCCACAAAACTTTGGACATCTCTGATCTTCCGAGGCTCCTGAATACCCTTGATTGTTTGCATATGATCTGGGTTGATTTCAATGCCTCGTGCGCAGACGATAAAGCCTAAAATTTCATTGACACAACGCCAAAAGAGCTTTTCAAAGGGTTGACCTATATTTGCGGAAAACATCGAACATCTCTATCAGGTCCCAGACGCAATCAGCCGATTGCTTAGATTTTACTAACATGTCATCTACATACACCTCCATTGTCTTCCCAGTTTGATCATGAAACATGCGGTTGGTTAACGCATAAGTTGCTCTTGCAGTCTTTAGTCCGAAGGGCATGACCATATAGCAATATAGCTCGAGATCTATTATGAAACTAGTATGTTCCTGGTCTGGGACATGCATCACAATCTGGTTATGTCTTGAGTATGCATCCATGAATGAGAGAAGTTCGTGTCCTGCTGTTGAGTCGACAAGATGATCGATCATAGAAAGTGGAAGGCTGTCTTTAGGATAGGCATTATTCAGGTCCAAAAAGTTGATGCATGTTTGCCACTTCCAATTGGCTTTCTTTAAAAGTACCGGGTTAGATATCCACTTGGAATAGGTCGCATCCCAAATGAATCTGTTATTTTTAAGTTTCCCGACTTCTTTTTTCGAAGCTGCCGATCTCTCATGGCCGTGCATACGCCTTTTTTGCTTGACAAGAACATACTTCGGTTCAATGTTGAGTGAATAGGTCGTGATGGAGGGTGATATTCCATACATGTCGGCGTGGTTCCATGCAAACACGTCAAGGTTTGCACGGAGAAATTCGGTCAACTCCCTTGTCAGAAGGGAGTCTAGGTGGGATCTGATCCTCAAGAACTTGGTCGGGTCGTCGTTTTCGATTGGTATCTCCACCATAACATCGTTAGGAGTCGCCTTTCTATATCACGGCTCTTCGTCCTCCCTTGGATTAACGTCCTCAAGCTGCCGACTGGACGGTCTCGGTTGGAATGTTTTCTTTAGCTGTTATGGTGTCGCCTTCTTCGCAGGTAAGGGATTGTTTTCTGATTCCGTAACTTCTTTATCGTAGAGTTCTTTCCATTATTCTGAGTAGCACGCTCATCCTGCTACTTGATCTTCGTGGACAATTCCGACTTCGTACTCTTTGGAAACTTCAAGAGCAAACACCAAGGGGTGATGCATGCCATGAATTCTGCAAGGGCCATTCAGCCCAAAAAGGCATTATACAGAGATTTTATTTCCATCATAAGGAATGGGAGGATCTGCAATCTCCTACGATCTCCCTCGCCTAATTCCACTGGAAAATCAATAATTATGATCGGTTCGGTGGATGATCCATTGAAGCCGCATATCCGGCCCGTGCATGGCTTCAAATCTCTTGCTTCTAATTCTAATCGCATCTGGTCATAGGTTTGCTTAAACATATTATTTATAGAACTCCTGTTGTCAACAAGGACTTTCCGTATTATACTGCGACGATAATAACAATAATCACCAAGGGATCAATACTCGAGGTCTCTACCTCCGATGATTCTCTTTCTTGGAAGACAATATCGTCCGTTATTTTTTTCCTTTGGTTCACGGGACCAGCAACTTTAGGGATACTAGACTCTCCAATATCTGGATGCTTCGCAGAATTCACATATTGTTCCATGGTCTGCAAATTGTGACCTGCCAGATGTGGTCCTTCGGCAAAAGTGTTTATCATGATTCCTTTACCTTTTTCCTGGGAAGTAGCTCTAGGAGCCTCTTGACCTTGTTTGGGGGCTGAGGTTCCCTGCTCCTGTCCCTTGGGGAAACTTTATAGTAATTGAGCTTTCCTTCTTTGATTAGCCACTCGATGATATCCATAAGATGACATCCCTCATTGGTTGAATGAACATAAATCTTGTGGAATAAATAGAACTTTCATGTAGCACGTTCCTTCTCCGTGGATTCCTTTAGAGGTGGCTTCTTGTACTGAATTGTACTGCATGTATCAAGGTAAATATTTTCCTGTGTGTCATTCAACGCTGAACAACTATCAAACATATGAAACGAGGTCACTTTCTAGAATCCCGTTTCTGGTCATGATTTTCATCGCCACTCTTTCGTTGGTTTTTATTTCATTTTCCATGATTCCCAACATTTACTTCTACATTTCCGGAATTTCCTCCGGACTGCTTTACCGCCGCATTGCAATGAATTTTCATATTCTGCACATTACTCCGCTCCTCATCTAAATCTAATTACGCGTCTTCTTGTCATAGTCGGATATTAGCCTACTCAGATAACAATTCGATTGTCATAAGAGATTTTCCGACTAGATACCTTCCAAATTCTTTCTTTTTGTCGACTCCGTCGACTATGGCCATCAAGAGTGTTTCATGATTGGGATTGCTCACCTCCATTAGGGCCATGTTGAATTGGTTAGGATAATCCCTCAGAGATTCACCTCTAGCTTGCTTAATCGTAGAAAGAGCCATGGCATGCTTTGACTTAGAGACATGAAGACGAAACTGGTTCAAGAATTTCTCGCTTAAGTCTGTAAATTCGGGACTGATTTCGACGGAAGTCACGTGAACCACATGAGTGCTACCCCGACTGAGAAAGATCGAGAAGGCTTTACACTTAATCGCGTTAGGGGCAGTTGCTACCTCCATGTGCCATGAGTTTCTCATAAAATGTTGACGAGGATCTGTCATACCCGAATAGTGGCTGATTTGGGGCATATTGAACCCTTTTAAGAACTCCGCTTGTAGGATACAATCTAAAAATGGGTGTAGTTATGATTGATTCCCCATTCTTCATTCTTGTAGCCCCTACCAGTGTTCATGATTTGCCTTACCATGGCGTTAAAATCGGGAGTATTGAAGACGAATTGCTCGGGTCTCTCAGCTCGTTTATTCCTCCATGCCCCTATGCCAGGAACCTGAGCCGCCATCAACGCCGCATTTCCTTGGTCCCGATTGCCCCGGTCAGTCACAGGGTGCACGATAGGAAGTACATGAATACGGGAGGATGTGGCATTATTCCGAGGAGAAGTACGAGATCTGTAACGACCCAGATTTTTAACTATTGAATAATTAATTTATTTATTTACTTTTAACAGTGGTTTGGTAATTTAAATGAATTGAATTAAATATTTTTGAATAATTAATTAATATACATGCTAGAATAATAAATTTAATTCCGAATAGTCAGAAAATAAGTTGAATTTGCAGTATTGGGTGAATTGGATATTCTAAGTAATTTAATTGAATTTAGATTCGAATTATAATAATGAATTTATTTATAAACGAAATTTGAACGTATAATTTTATAACTAAATTTAAAATGAGCTCGTAATGTCACGGTAGTTCGTAATATTACATTTTGAACTTCAATTGGATATACAGAATTCAGTACAAGTCGGATTTCTTTGAAACAAGAAACGTTCAGATCTATTTGATTATATCTTTCTAATGGAAGAGAAAATTCGAGATTTCATCTTATAGATTGTGAGTTATATCCAAATCAAAATTTCAAATAGTCGCTATGAAATCATTTATAATTATACAGATTTATTTTGTAAATAAATCGACCTCGAATAATTTGAACATCTTTTAAGTTTGAAATATCGAGTTTAAAATCCGAATATGATTACTTTGGAGCCAAGAGATGTTCTAGTCAGATATACATTATAATAATATTTTATTATTAATAGAATTGTTTATTTTAGAATCAATTTATATTACATTGATTTAATTTCCAAAAAAATTCTCGAATTTTAACAAAAACTAATTTTATAAAATACAAAATAGTTAATTATCATGAGATTTTTAATAGTAATTATAATTTAATTTATAAAAAATTTCAGTAATTTTTATTTTGAAAAACAAGCAGCTTTTTATTTGAAGTATTTTACACCTTATATTAGTGTTTTGAGATATCAAAATATAAGTCAACTTGTATATATTATTATATTTTTGAGATCAGGGCACACCGCTGGACACGATAGTATTTTTATTTTTGTCTATAGCAGTCCATAAGTGAATGAAATTCTATGCAGCAGGGTATGCTAATCTTTTTATAAATAATAAATAACTATGAGGCTTGCGTTGAAAGCCGCCCGATTCCTTCCATCTGAAGCTAGTCGAGTCTTCAACAAGAAGCCTGGCTTTCCTACTTATATAAACCGTGATGCCTCCGTTCTTTCAGCATACTTTAAATCCCTAAAATAAAAATAAAACCCCCAAATCCATCATTCTCGTTTCCACCTTCAACATCGTTCTAATCTTTTCAAAACCGAAAATGATAGTTCTTTTCCTTATAAAACAAGCAGTTTTGCAAGATCATCGCATCTCTAATTCCCAAATATTCTTCTCCTCCTATTCTTCATTCTTCCAGTAAACCACAGTAAAAAAAATCTTCCACTTCAAAATAAAAATAAAAATCAAACACTCAACGATGAAATTCAATTCCAAGCTCATTGAGATCCCCAGGGTGAAAGCTTCATGTTCATACCCATTTTTCTATGTTCGATAACCCTTTTGGTTGGCCTTTTCTCATTCAGCGACGAGTTAGGACACCTTGTAGCAGTGTAAGTCGCGATCTGTTTAAGTGGGACTGGTGGCATTTTACGGTGGGGACAGTGGAGCAGCAGCTGTCATCGGTGGAAATAAGGTAGACTCCGATCAACTGGGCCCACTGGCGAAGGATTTGAAATTGGACGTCGGTTTCTTCTTGAAGTCGTGAGTTCGAACAGAAGGGCGGAGCAGGGGCTTGAACCGGCCGGAGCAGAGGAAGGCTCGGTTGTTTCATATACTGCTGATGATTGATCTAAAAGGTGTGTTTGTTTCTGTGTAACATCGCGAACGTCAGTGGGCATTTTCAATAATTGAAGGTGATCAGTTTTCAAAAGGAAATTTGGAAAAAAGTTTTTATGAGAAAATCTGGGTATTGTATGATTACGGGCTGAAATACTTGTTGGAATTGCTGTGGAGATGGGTCGGTTTGTATTGTGTGTTGCCAAAGGGGAGACGTCATCAGGGGAAGGGGTATAGGAGATGGCGTCGAAATGACCAGGGGTCGGTTTGGTGATGTGGGGTGGTGGTGCTGAGGGATGTAAGGTAGTGAAGCAGGTTTCGTTATTCGCTTAAAACATTAAAAGTAGGGGATTTCTTTTTCTGGAATGAAACGAAAACTTGTGGACATTGGACTAATGGAAGTAATTAAGGTTGATTTTAATTAAAATATAAATTACTGGGGAAGGGAAGCCTGTAGTAGATTCAAAGCATTATGAGCAAAAAGAACGTTTGTGGTTCATCCATTTTAGTGGAGGGATTTGATGATTCGAAGGGAGAAAAATACTGGAAAATTGTTCCGAGAAGAAGAAGTATGTGCGGGAAAGAGTAATCTATGGTAATAACGTTTGCACGAGATTTATTAAGGTAACTAAAAATTAGATTAAGGGTAATTAAGGAGAAAATTGAATTAGTAATTTGTTAATTACTAATTTAAATCGATTAAAACTTATAACGTTGATAATTATTTTATATGTTAACAGAACTTAACGAAATAGATCTCACTGGAATTGTAGCGACGACATCTACGTTATGGAACTAACGTGGATGAGAACTGAGCTAATGGGATTTCAAGGAAAAACTGAACGTGTGTTTCATTTTTAATGAAACAAAAGCAAAATCGTCAACTGGAAACCAAGGTGAGTAACCTCACTAACTCTGATTCGTTTATATTTTTTATATAAATGAGTTTTAAATTTATTTATATTAATTTTATACTGTGTGATGGTTGTTTGGATGAATGATTGATAAAATTGGTTGAAATGGATGATATAGTTATAGTGTTGATCGATTATTAGATCTGTTTACTATTATATTTCATATTGATGTGAAATAATATTATTGATGTTGATTAACATCAGTGGATGCAGGGAAACAGGTTGGAGGGATCCAACTAGATTCCTCAACATTTGTATTACTGTTTTTATTTGATTGTGATATATAATGTGTTAAATAATCAATGATTGGATATGTTGCATTTGGTTTACCCTGACCCTAGAAACGTGGTATTTTAGATACCGTAAAATACTTTTGAATTTGGAAAAGGAAATTAGGAATTAAAAATGGAATTTATTTCCAAAATAGTAGTAAAATCTCGAATAGAGTTGAAAGTAGAAACTGGTTCAAGCGGATAGATCAAGAAGTTGTTTATAAATAAGAATATAAATTAAGTGAATTATTTATCATTAGATAAATTGAAATATAAATTCAAATTTGAATTTATATGAAAAGGTGGAAGTAGGTTTTGAAACAAATATTTGAAATAAGATTTAAAATTAGAAATTATTAAAGAATTGTTAAATGAGATTTTAAATGATTAAAATAAAAAGAAATGAGACATATATGAATAATTCTGAATAGAAGTTACAAATAAAATTTGGGTTTAAGAGTATGAAATCAAACTATATATAATAGGAATATATTCACGATTAAAGTGAATAATGGGTTAAAGCAAATATTTTGCAAATGAAATATCTATAAAGGAAATTTAGATTTGGAAATATGAATCCAAATTGGAAATTGAATGAAAAGGGAAATCGGTAATCATTTTAAAATAAAAAGATGAGTTTTTAATTCAAAAATTCGGAATATAAAATAAAGTGCGAAAACGTGTTGTAGACTAGAGAATGGTCATAAAGGAATTCAATAATGATTTGGAAAGGATAAATTCAAAAGTGAATTCGGAATTTGAATTAACCTGAAATGGTAGATAAATTCCGAAGTTCAGAATATAAATCGAATATAGATTATTCGGGAGAGAGTTATTTATTGGAATTCGATTATATCGAATTAAGGGGAGTAGTTATTCTACTTTCCATTTTGAATCAAATTTATATACTTATTAATTGAAATAAATAAGTACAAGTTATATTTTTATATACCAAACAACGATTATAATGCTACGATTATAAATCTAAACAGTGATTATGATGCTATCGTTATCAAATTTTTTTTATAAATCTAAACAACGATTTTAGCGCTGTCGTTATAATAAATGTTTTATAAATCTAAACAGCGATTTTAGCACTGTCGTTGTAATAAATGTTTTATAACTCTAAATAGTGATTTTAGCGCTGTCATTATAATAAATATTTTGTAGATCTAGACAGCAATTTTGACGCTGCCATTATACTTAATGTTTTATAAATCAAATATTTGGAAACAGCGATTTAATGCTACCGTTATAATCAATGTTTTCCGTAAAAGAAGTGAATTCTTAGATTGAATTTGAGAGTTGCGTAAACGATGTTTTGGTTGAAGTTGTGAGCTTTGACTGTTTCAAAGTTGAGAATGTTGTTCCGTTAAGGTCTGAGAGGTAATTATACCCCAACTTGATTGACTTCATGATTGATGGAGGAATGGTTAAAGTTCGATAGTGATGATTGGTTAGCAATACGGTTAGTTAATGAATGATTAATGGTTTTAGTTATAATAACGATGTTTTTATAACATCGGGTTAATTTAAAGGATTTTGAAATGTTTCCCCAAATAAAATGAGAGATATTTTCTACGCGTAGAAAATGGAAAGAATTGATCAACGAGGAATTAAGAAATGGAAATATGTTCCGATATTAATAGGATATATTTTCTGAATATAGAAAATAAGGATTCGTGAATATATAGAAATGTTTTCTAACTGGAAAAAGAGATATTTTCTCTAATAAAGAAATTAGGATATTAGGAATGTTTTTCCAAGAATCGAGAGAGAAAATAGAGCTTTGAAAGGATACGAAAGTTAGGGAAACAGGAATTGGAAATAATAATTTAATAAGAAATTAATTTAAAAGGGCCAGTGTTGTTTGATCAGCAGAATTTCCATTTAGAAATAGGATCGTTGGTTGTATGGATGTTTCCTTTGATAGTTAAATCACCGACTATCAAAGTTTGATTTATTTTATACCACCGTTGTCAATACAGAGAGACCGGGATCAGATTTATTTTTTCTGAAAACCACTCCGTATAGGCATATGCGTTGCGAATCGAAATATGTTGAAGATAGTTGTAGACAGAGTGAAGTGCAAGGGTTGTTTTATTAATCCTAGGTAGAAATTGCCCAAGATGGGTTGATGGAATAGTGCCTTCGGTTGTCCAGTCCTAGGACAACGTATATGGATGGATCTGACAATGTGGCATTCAAAGTAAACGGTGTCAAGATGTTCTAAAAAGTTAATCGTGACCTAAAGCCTCATCACCCGGGGAAATGACAAAAATCGGGCAGGCAACATGGCCATGTGGGTCATTCCCATTAGGGATATTATCAACTGATCTAGAGAAAATTCATTTACATCTTATTCTATTCGTTGCTGTATGCTTTCGGTAACGGTTATTGATCACAACCGTTGGTGATAATATGCTCGGTACATTCAAGTTAAACGAGTGGTCAGCCATGTGTGGACCGGGTTGCAAGACGTTCTTGTTGAACCCAGTGTATTCCCCTCTAAAATGCACTATCGGAAGGTGGTTCCATACCTTGTCATGTTGGAAATCCAATCTCCAATAAGCGCCCTGCAGTTTTTGATTTTATATTATATATGGAGCCTGAGATGCAAGCGTTCCAGTAGGTTCTATTTATTTGATGTAGACATTATTATAATATCACTGGATTTTGTATCAAAAATATTTTTGGTTATCGTAAGATAAAAACCATCCGTGTTTATGTGTGGATCTGTCTTACGATTATCATTTCTTTCGAAAGGATTTTTAAAGTTAAACAAATGGTTGGAGTTTACTCACACCAGTCCCATGATTGACCCAGAGTTTACTTTGTTTTGTTTTCCCTAAACTCTTGGGTGCCCATATTTGTATGGGCAGTCAAGTAGTCGGGATTTTTCAGATTCATTTAAAGAGATGGAAGCAGGAGGCTTCACTTGTTAGCTATAAACTATCATATTTCCGCTATGTACTATGTTGTATTTGGAAACTGGTGTTTATAACTGTTCCAGGAATAACTGTTGTGCTCTGATGATGGTATGTATATACAGTTACTGATTTGTATTTCAAAAATTATCTTATTTAATATATTTTATTTGTTCCGCTGTGTGACTTGTGTTCTTCATTTTCTTCTATTCTAACTTTTCTTTCTTCCTATTTCTCATCCTCTAACTTCTTTCTATTAATGATTCGTATTTCTATGCAATTTGGGTTGGACGTGTGGTGTAGTTAGTCAACTCAAAGGGTACAGAAATTCGGGCCATTACAAGATCGGATTGACGTAGTGATGGACTTGGCCAAGCTTGGGTTGTTAGGGCCGAGTCGAACCGCTGTATCCTCCCTAGAAGGTAGTGTTCTGAACTAAAGCTATTGAATATTATTTTCTCTTTCCAATGGTCTTTTCTGGTGTGGTGGTTGTTTATCTCCTTCAGACAAAGATGAGCCTTCAACTACTTGGTGATTTGGTGGAGACCGTGTCCTCTATCTTCGAAACTCTTCCCATTGCCTAGCCATCTGGTCCATCTCCCTTCTCATCATTGCAATGTCACGTAACTGAGCATTCAAAGCTGCGATAATTTCTTTGAGTTGGAGCATCAGCTCCATAAGGTCATCGCGGATTGCAAATGTTGAGGAGGGGACACGATCAAATGGAGAAGGAGATGCTGCCTGACCCTTGGCTCGGTTCGGTGCCAAGCCTGAAGGTCCTGAGTTGTGTGCTATAAAAAGAGCAGTATTTGTCGACCAGGTAGGACCTGGTTGTTGAGGCTGTTTTCTGGCAACCTGGTTGTTGAATCGGGATTTCGTCTCGGACTTAGTGATCCAAAAGTTGAGCAAAACCCTTAACGCTGAGAATAGATATTTCTCAGTGAAAGCACCAAAGCGTTGACGCCAAAAAGTGGGACAACACCCAAAAAGAGAGAATATAGAGAAATAAATGAAGAAATATAAATGGAAACTATAGGAAATGCAATCACACACATAAGTTTATAGTGGTTCGGCGTTCACGAGCCTACGTCCACTTTATATTCTTGTGTAACTTGAATTAAATGAGTACAATCAAGCTTTTTCTCTCAAACACTCGAGTACAAGTCAGTAATATAGAGTATAGGAGAGAGTAATAGCCATAAGTCCTTTTTCTGAAGATTTGGAGGACTATTTATAGGTGATGTCAAGTCCAGCTTGGTATGTCACGTGGCATATATCCCAGTTTCATAGGGAGGTGGAGGAGTCAGTCTTCAATCTACGTGAAAGATCTTCTTTTATTGGACACATGACACGTGGAGCGAGATCCGGTAATAAGGAGAAATATCGAGCATTTGACCTGAGACATGCCCGATAGAATAGGTCCTAGGAAGTTGCAGGTGCGGGGTCGACATGCATGAATTATTATGTTCCGAGTTAGCATATTGATCGAATCCCTCCCTTGCCTTCTGTTTATGTCTCTTATGCTTCAGTTAGGGGAGGCCGAGCCTATGTAGCCTATCCTGGTGTGTGTTATCTTCGTCGTGAGCTTTGATCGAGTCTTGATCGCCTTGCCTATGCATCTTGACGGCCTTACCAAAAAGGTGTTTCAACATACACCTACATACATAAGAGACTCACCAATCCTTGGCACTGGCAATAATAAGGGGATGTGTCATAGATTTATGGACAGTAACCCAACGGTGGTAACTATGCGTCCCATACCACACATTGTCACTATTGGTTTACTTTCCATTCGTCAATTCCACACCGCAAATCAGTTGAAACATCAAGTCATCAAAAACATCAAATCATCTGCTTTAATTAGATGGATCTGTAATTATCCGATAAAGTATACCTTTGTATCCCATACCATGAGGTTTACTATATCATTTACTCACAAACACCCCTTCATGAAATATGCAGAAATGTGTGTATCTTATTATACAAAAATACTTGGTTTTACAAAAACAGGTTTATAAAACTATTTCAAAGCACTTAATTTATTTCTAAGAATACTTTTATAATTTCAAAATAAATTTATATTATTGCTTCAATACTATTTGTAACTGAAAACCAAAATAGTAAAATCATTTTGTCCTGTAGCTATAAAGAAATATATATATATATATATATATATATATGTATATGTGTGTGTGTGTGTATGTGTGTAGCCAGGAAAACTTTTTTTAAAATCATGCATGTGCATGAAAAACCATCAAAACCATTATCAAACACAACGAATAAACCATCATAATCATCCAATCTGGAATATTATGATTATTAGGACTTGTTTGATAGACGCTATGATTGTTATGGTTGCCCCTATCTTACGTCTCTTAGTAGACTATCAGCGTTAGGATTCTAGAGAGAGGATGGGAAGTGGAGCTGGTGTGGGCTATTTAAATTCTTATATCCTAGTATAGTTTCCTATTTTATTATTTTGCGTAGCATATACTTTCGCATTATATGTGTTGACTCTTTGTATGTAGGGACATGACATGCATGACTTTCCATACCTATGTTCCTTATATTATTATAACTTGTATAGTATTTTGAGAGTTATTTCTCGCTCATATACCAGACTGTTGTCTGATCCAATGTTTTATGTTTCCCTTTATTACCATGTGTTCTCATCGATCGTAATGAACTAAAATTTTGGAACTAATTTAAAAAAATTTAAATTCAAAGATTAAATAGTATATATAAGAATTTTCAGTCAATTTGAAATTCGATATTTTAAAATTATTCTGATAGCCTAAAACATAGAAATTTGGAAAATGATCTATGAATTCGGAGAAACCAAATTTATCGGATCCAGAATATCAAAATATGGTAAGATTCCAAATTTCGTGTCAATCGGAATTAGTAGGTGACCGGGCAAAATTTAAATTTAAAACAATCGATAATTTGAACTCGAACTAAGCTAGAATGGACACTTTTTGAGCAAACGGACTCAGAATTTGACGAAACCAGCTTCTTTGGAACCATGTCCAAAAAAATAGTAGGGTTTCAAATTTCGTAGCTAAAGGAATCAGTATGTGATCACACAAGTAGATAACATGAAGATAGACTACACGTACCTTAAGTTTGTGTTCACACCTTGAACTAGTTATCTCCATTTTGTGTTTTCTTTGAGGTGTCAAGCTATGAAGCTATCATCGTGTGTTTTCTTCCTTTCATTTCCCGCTGACACCTCTGCGATCCATGGCAACCGAAATTGCTTATATATACAAGCTCCATTTCTTCCATTTCTCACTTTACACCTCCTTTCTCTCTTTTACTTCTCCCCACCTCTCTCTTACCTCCCTCTATAGATCCCCCTACATCCAATGTGCTACACCTGCACCCCACCTACCACCATCCCTCTCCAACGCCGCCGCCCACCATTGTGGGCCCCTCCTCCTCCTTAAAACCCTTATACACCCTTAAGAGCTTCAAAATACCCCTCCGCTCACCATTTTTCACCAAACCTTCACCCTCTTGGCTCCACCTGCGCGCGCACCAGCCATGCCGGGCCCTACCTTCTCAAACCCATACCCCTATGCCCTTAAACCCCTCGCAGTTTACTCCAAAAACCAAAAATAGCTGCATTTTATTTGCACTTATTTTCGAAACCCAAATAGGGTCGAATCTCTACCAAGTTTTATTCTAAAAAAAAATCGGTGATGCTGAAAGGCTGCCCAAATCGTTTAGGATCTCTAAGATGTCCTACAGTCGAAGTTAAGTGGTGTGGAAACCTAGGTGAGAAACTATGAACCTAAATAGACTAGTTAACTAATAACTATATTCTATTTACTTCCTTTTCACTTATTTCTCTCTTAGCAATTGCTCTACGTCGTGGGTGGTCATTACAAATTGTCTTCTTAAACATTTTTATCTATTTCTAGACAACACGATCGACCTATTGGAAAATGTGTATAAATACAGTTATGTGATGAAGATCTTCATCTAGCACTCAAATTTATTCCTCTTAACTATGAAAAAGTAGCACCTTTAGTTAGGTAACGTTAAATAACGAGTCCAAATATATTTATTTCAATAATCCGTGCATGTTTAAATTTTTGTGTAACATAGTATTTGTATCTACAGTGTTTTTGGAAGACAATATCTATGTGGTGGTCTTAGTAAAGAATATATTGATTGTGTGTTCAAACATCGTTTATGATCCACGAAATTATGTGGTCGATGAAAGATTGGAAAAGCTTGCGTTGAGGTCAAAAGGAGATGCCAAGACATATACAATATTTTTTACTAGCAGATACAAATTCAATACGTAGAATATAGCGCATAAAAATTAACTAACAATATCATTGTTTTTGTTGAATACAACGATAAACTAAAAAATCATGTAAATGATTTTTATGGCATTTTAATTTAAGTTTCATGATTGACGTATTTCACATAACCTAAGAATGAAGTCTTTTTTCTCTTATATAGAATTGGTGCAAAATTGTTTCTTGTTTGATGTTTTAATGACTTTTTTAGACATTTGTGGGCTTGTTTTGACATGTTTGTTGATATTTCACTGTGTTTGATATTTATATTAATTAATTGGGTTTGTTGTTTGATATTATACAAGTGTGTGACCTGTGCTACGCATACGGGCAGTTGTAAAATTAATAGTTTGATAGATAACCGTGAGATGTTTTGTAAGTTCTTTATTTAAATTTTCGTGT
Organism: Allium sativum; assembly: GCA_030737875.1. Taxonomy (NCBI): domain Eukaryota; kingdom Viridiplantae; phylum Streptophyta; class Magnoliopsida; order Asparagales; family Amaryllidaceae; genus Allium; species Allium sativum. The sequence goes on along the minus strand of JASFAX010002352.1, from coordinate 19,555 downwards.
ATGTTCTTCCTAATATTTATTATATGTTGAAGTATTACTATGTTTCATTTCTACTGTATAAAATTCTTCAATGGTACTTTTATGACTTATGTAAGGCATTGAGTATTAATATTTTTTTTGGTATTTTAAGTTAGATGTGTGTTTAGTGTTGTAAATTGGAAATTACATCAAATTCACAAATTTGTGAAACTAATGTACAAAATCAGTATAGGTGGATATAAATTAAGGAAAATGACCAAAGTTGTAAATTCGATAGTTTCACACATAAGATGGCCTTGTTTGCCTAACCAATTAATGAAATTTGTGCTGGAAAAACTATATTAGAAAGTATGTGTCCTTATAAATTATGGATAACATACAAAAATGAACCATGTACATGTTGGAAGTGAATATCCAACTGTTTCTAAACAACAGCAAGTATACGTGCTTCATAATGCATAATAATAAAGCAGAAGTTAAGACAGATGGCTCAAATTCTGAGTTTTTGTATACCTGCACACTATAAATTAAACTATATGACTTTATTATTTTTTGTAAGATGTGAAGTACAGAACATAGCATATTACAATACTGTGTATTCTCAATAGCTGGAATATACATCACAATTACCAATATATAAAAAAACATTAATAAATGTACAACTATAACAGCAGTATTCTACAAATTTGTGTATTATCATAGCATAATGATTCATCAACATTCTTGGTGTCTCTGCAAGAAATACTTTGAGCAACATCACCCACATTAACCCAATCCAGCCTGTCAACCAGCGAAAAAGGAGTCCCTTTAGATATAAGGCTTACAATAATACCAAATATCTCTTCAATAGCACTTCAAAATCTAAATAATGGACTGAATCATACATCTCAATCTTTGTTGTTACATGAAGTTATATTCAGTTTTTCCTCTTGTCTGGCTGTTGAATCCTCATCTCCTAACACATTGTATGATCAGTATTTCTGTAATGCTCGCTCTATTCTTGAATCTGCATGCTATGATTTAGTTCATTGTTAGCTCGTCGACCATTCTAATCACCTTATCACCATTCTAGTAAACTCAAATTGAGTAATTCTTCCTTGTACCTATGGATTGATAAAATAAGGATATAAATCAAACGTTCTTCATAGAATGTTAGGATAGTCACACATATATAACTATTTATTTCTAGATATACTTGTATCAACATGGTTTCTTGCATGTAAACTTTAAAAAAGAATCGACTTAGTGAGAATTGAAATCAGGTGACGCACCTTAAGATCTAATGCAGTAAAATTGTCTCTTTAAGGCAGTGGTTTCTCCACTTACTGCTTTAAGAAATAAAATCCAAATCCAATCTGTATAAAAGCATCTCCAACAGCCGCTCAATTCACCTTCTAAATCACGAATTATGGTAGAAAATGCACCCAATAGATATTACGAAGCGTAATATTCAGTCAAATATTACAGGGTCGATCCGTAGTTCTGAATTGGCCCTGCAAGCCTACTTTATCGGTGTTCAACCGTTTTGTAGGCAAAAATAGTCACGTGCCTAAAAAATGGGCGCGTCACGTAATAGGATATGGTGAAAAATAGTCGAGTTCTCCCGCGCCAAAAAAATCAAGGCGCGACCATGTGGAAAAATTCATCTTTTTTCCCGTAATCTTATAGATCGTAATATTCAAGGTCTGAATACCATTGGAGATGCTCTAAATAATAACCCCCTTTTGAATAGTTGATTCTTATCTATGTCATAAGGATGGGTTTTGACGTTTGGACTCCTCCTTGAGATTATTACTTCAATTCCTATCCGGAACAAAGGAAAAAATAATTTTAGAAACTAACAACCTAATGGGGAAAATATCACATTGTGTTAGCATTAATTATGCATGGTTTAATGAAGACTTCCCTCCCTCCATGAAACCATTTACTAATTAGACACTCCATGAGAGAGAGAGAAAGCGTTTGTATATATGTATTTGTATATATGTATGTACACACACACACTCATATGACCCTTGGCTTATACATAATATAACTAAATTTTGATATTGTTTTAAAACAACACGTGATAAATAAACTTCCTTTAATAATTCAAAAAACTCGCCCATAAATATTAAATGATTTCTATTACACTTTAAAATATGATCAAGAACTAAATTTTATTTACAACTTCTTTTTTATTAGTTAATAATAAAAAATAAACTAACAAAACATTAGATATTATAACTTTAAATGTAAAAAATAAAAACAAAATGATTTCAATACAAAAATAGAACCGCTTGTAACTTACAAACGAAGCACGCGCCGCAATGTTCATAAATATAAAACTAATGTATATAATAAAATTGGAACCATAATGAAATAACTGTTACGAAACAAAAATCAAAACATTTTGAGAATGAATAACATGAACTGTGAAATGGGTACAGTCGCTTGTAATGGTAGTAGAACAGATATCTTCCTCCTGGCTTGGAATACAAAGTATAAAACAGCAAGTAACTTATTAATTTTCACAATCAAATGACTGAAAATTACCTATAGCAATGGAGTGCCAATTACAAACCTCTTGATATTCTATGTTCTTACGCAATAATATATTGCATCTTGATATTTATTCTTCCCAAAACCACAAAAAGAAGCTTCGTGCTGGTCATCATTTATCTATATTTGGTCCCTACTTTCTCTCTCTATATTCAAGCTCTATTTTTTTGTGCATTTCACATCCAACCAAATGCATTAGCACTAATGCATATCTTCAGTAATTTCACTGAGTAAACATAAACAACACACACGACCCTTTTTTTTTTTTAATTATCTAGTAAATTTGTTCGATGAGCTTTTAGCATCTATTGAAAAATGACTCTTCCACACTATTAAGGATAATTAATGTACTCTGCTAAATTTTTGTACTACTACTGTAATATATGCATAACTCACTAAAATCTAATCTTCGTATTTAGTTCATGGGTATAATTAATGTCAATTGCGAAATTGAAATTGAAGTTGATCATCTTTACCATAATTTTTTTAAATATATTTGGGAAAGTCAAAGAAATCCAGATTTAGGTGTTAAACATAAGACTAAAAAAATCTATAAAAAGAAGATTCACAAACATCAAATAAAGGTAGGCGATGGCCAATAAATTACGTCTGTTTTAGTTTCTAGTTTTGAACCAATTATCCGATCACCATCACAGGTACAGGAGAGGAAGCGGAGTTGGTGATGTGAGAAGAAAGTTGGTAAGTGTTAGAACATGGTAATAAATGTAGCAACTGAGAATATACCATATATTATATGATAAGTCAACTTAGAATTACTGAGTTTTTTTTCTTGATTCTCATCGCCGTTCATCTTTGTCCGACCAATTAAACACATATATTTTCAATTAACTCCATTACTAAATAATCTCAACACCATTCTACTCAGTCTGTCTAACAGCTATGTATTATAAAGATTGAAACATTAAGTAGACTTATCAAATAATATGAATGCAAATATGCTTTTAACAGTGAATAAAAGCTATTTCATTAATATAGTAAATCCAAATGAGAAAAAGAAGTAAAAAAGATATCAGCAAATGTGACAAATAATGCATATGATTCTCTACAATGTTCATATTATTATTATTTTGTTAAAAAACAATAAACTTGGATAAATGCTTGAGAAAACCAAATAGAGAACATTACAGTGAAACTGTTTTTGTCCATCTACTCTGTTTTAAGGTTTTGCAACATGCTTAAAATGAGAAAGTAGGAACATATATCAACGTCTTATTTTTTTTAGATTCACCAGGAAATAAATTTTGACTGAACATGTACACTGGTACATCAGCTTTTATGGCACGGGCATTGTTCCAAACATGTTGGGCAAATGTATGTCCCTGAAATTATAAACAACAATGTATTAGTTACATATATCCAGGTCAGTTGAAAAACTGAATCTAACAAATTACAATACGCCTTAACAATGAATATATCATAGGCTGTTAACACTATAGTTTCAATAGTCTTTAATGATGACTAACTGTAGTACTGAATTTTGTTCATTTTATGTTACCAGTCATATCATAATGGATAAATAGCACTACGCTTGTCACTTACTTTATCCTCCGATAATAACTTTTGGATACTATTTGTAACATTAACAACGCTCACATTTCCTATCATTGAGAAAATACTTTTTAAAGAGTAAGTAGGTTTATATATATATATATATATATATATATATATATATATATATATATATAATGCAGCATGTGCTAATGTCTCGTTGGTATATTTTAGGAAAACATGACCCCTAGCATATTTGTTAAGAGGCTGTAACATCGAATGCATGAACAATATATATTGAACCTTAATATGTAACATATAGTTAAATTTATTTCTTTAGAATCATTAATCGAACACGCATACATCAGTTTGAAATATATACTCTTTCTTTCTAGGATCATAATCTGCAACATTATTCTTGAGACATAGAAACATTTATGTTCGTAGAACCATCTTAGCCCGCTAGAACAGTTGATAAAAGAAGTGACAAAGGAAACATAAATTGTCTTATTTAGTGAAAAAGCAAAAAAATAATGCCTGTAATGTTTTATATACACGTATGAATTCATAAATTTATACAATCCCCATTTTGTCAAAGAGCATGTCCTAGCCATACTTTTACCCAACCGCTAAACATAAGCTTTGGAAAAAAACAGTGAAAGGAATGGCGGTAGCTACCATATCGTATATTCCTGAATAAAAAATAAACATATAAGGTTTTAAAAATAAAAACTAAATGAATTTAAATCTTACCCAAATTGGAGACAGCAAGTTGCAAGCCAACATTAGCAAGGTAGTGAAGCGATTGGCAAGGATCTAGGTTTCTGTGTTTGCAAATGGAAAGGAATGACAGTTGGACAAAGAAATGTGGAGATGAAAATACACGAATAATAAGTTGGATGAAAGTGTTTGGTGAGGTCAAAGATGCATAACGAGTAACAAATAAGGGAATATAAGTGGCTGTGGAAAAATGAGAAGTCCGCCATGGTACTTTCTCTAGAGATGGACGAACCAAGGAAGAAACATACAGTTTTAATAACAAAGAATTGTAATGATTTCACATGGACACTAACTGTTTTAAAACAATTAATTGTTTAAAAAAAAAAAATATTCAGCACAGTGTAGAATGATTAGGTCCCTATTGCCTTTTTGTTTAACTGAGAACTACAAAATAGTTTAGAATCGTGATATGTAAAATAGACGGAAACATATGACATGAATAAGGTATGGTGCCATAAGGTATATGAATTTTGTAATGATGGAGTAGTCTCAGCAGAGCAACAGGCAGAAGAATTTTGAGAAGTTTTTTTCCCAGGTTTGTCAAAAAATTGGTAGCTTTAAGGGCATTAAAGTTTCTTATATCCTATCTCATTTCCCTTGACAACTATGATCCTGAATATAACTCATTTTAAGTGGTTTTTGGGTGGAAGGCTTAATATATAATATATCTTTTCAAGAATGAAAAAGATATATGAGACTAAAGACAATTGAATGAAACCAAAGGAGTGAAAGTAATATATTATTACATCAAAAAGGATTGATATGGCACATAGTTAGCCATCAAATGTTACATTAAATCAAACATATCACTCCTGAATTTAGCATATAAATAGAATGGAAAAGGGTAAACTAACAGTCAATAATTTTACCAAATATAATATGTTAAAATTGTCATATATATTATAATTACAATGGTGTAAATTTATTATATATATTATGGATTTTGTATAAGAATGTATGCTATTTCGCATAATCAACATGCAATGTTAAGAGAAATTAATAATAAAATTAGCTATGCTTGACACAAAATGGGATTATGAGAATAATTAAACATGGCAAATTATTAAAAAACCAAAATTTGAACTTATCCATTCATGGTTTGACTGCATCTGTTGAACCCATGAATTTTTTTTCAAAGTTTTATAGAGATATATAACTTTTTATGTCAGATGTTTGAGTTACTGTAGTGATCTTTTTTCAGCGCTTCTGCTTATGAGTGCAGTTTCATCATTCTGGATCAGGTTTAGCATCATTTGTGCATATTCTTTTGATGTTGTCCTATGGTTTAGATTGATTAGAGCTTCTATATTAGTCTTCTAATTGTCTTCGTAATAATTGTTGCAATGACCCAGAATTTTAATCATTTGATTTTGAATATTTAATCGATTTTAGCTGATAAAATATGGGTTTAAAAAGGGTTTAATCACTTGAGTTCAATGATAACGATTTGACAGCTCTACCGAGAATTTATTCAACCAAACTGTAGAATATCTATACTTGGGATAGAGTAAACACTCAACAGCTAATTCAACTCTATGAGCTTCTCAAATTTCCTTAAAATAAATATAAATAAAATAACTAATATAACATAGGCTATAAATTAGTATTATTTTCCTGATCATTTCCAAGGGTTAGTCATCAAATCATATACCAAGTTCCACCAAAAAGAAGCATTATTTCAACCAAAATGATGCGGTAATATAAGCACAAAAAACTGGTTCTACTGAGATTTTATTCAACCAAACTGTAGAATAGCTATACTCGTAGGATAGAGTCAACACTCAACCGCTAATTCAACTCTATGAGCTCCTCAACTTTCCTTACACTAAATATAAATAAAATAACTAATATAACATAGGCTATAAATTTGTAGTAGTTTCCTGATCATTACTGAGGGTTAGTCATCAAATCATATACCAAGTTCCACCAAAAAGGAGCATTATTTCAATCAAAATGATGCAGTACTATAAGGCCAAGAACTGGTCAAGGTTTGCATGTACAAAACAATGGCTATAGGTGAAATTTATGAAATATACAGGAAAGTAAACAAAATATACATTGATTAATGAAGAAGAGGACAGAAATTTAACCTCGTTTTCACATCAGCTTTATTAGATGCCTATAGGAACACATGATCAACTATTCACACTCCTTGTAACTCTGTCATATGCACATTAGAGATAATTATAGAGTTTATATAGCATGAACCTTCTATATTGAACTTTCAAGCTATTAGTGAGCAAAAAATGTAACTGTAATCCAAAAGGTTTAAATTAAATAGAAGCTTGGTTATATTAAGCTCATGTAAAAATTCTGTGAATAACCTATTACATCTTGTCAACTTATCTACCAACTCTTTCTTGGGTTATATTATTTTACGACATAAACTTTATCTACGTATATTGTGAAAGGAAACAAAAGTAAAGAAGATGACGTAGTATGAATTATTCAAAATATTATGTAGCACAATATTTTGTACTTATATTAACAGCCATAATATGGTTAACCGTGGATTCATGGTACTGACAACTGGTGTTTGCAAACAGTTTTTCAGAGTAACAGGCGTACAGTAAATATCTATTCAGCCTATACGGTAAATATTATCCATCTAGTATTAATTTTCTTCAATTATGAAATTTTGACAACCACTTGTGATCGGTTAGGTGTTTGAAAAATCATATAATATGAACTAAACAAAGAGCATATACCATTGTTCACAGTCAGGCATGGGAAATTACATCTCAGACCATCCTAATTTGTATACCTACAGATATAGAACAATGAACAACCACCCAAAGGAAGTCGCAACAAACATCGAAGTAGAAAATCATGCACTGGAAAAGGTAAAATATGAAAATAGTTGGGAGAATAGAATAAAGCATATATATATCTAGTGAAGTAATCGAACTACAAAGGATTAAAAAAAATGGTTCAATCTGCCAAGCGCACTCCAGGAACGAATTATTTAAGACAGTACGTGCGATTATTAAATCAAAATACAATAAACCTAAAATCAGATGAGAAGTAGAAAAAAAGTACCTTTTTTGGAGATTCGTACTCTCCCTAATACATAAAATGACTGGATCCGCTAACAAAATTGCACATGGAGAACATTGGAAGTCTCCTGATTGCAGAATGAAGATCTTCAGTTTTTTAGGTGAAGTTAACACGTGGGGGGAAAGGACGATGTAGGGAGGAAGCAAAATCAATTTCAATAGTTAAGGTTTTCATCAGGGTCTGCTAATCAAATATAATGAAATTAGGAAGATGAAATCGATCATGGAAGAAGGGACTGTCGCAAGAGAACTGTGTAACCGTTAGGGTTAGTGGTTCCAAAAAGGGCATAAAACTGAAGAAGGATAAGAATGAAATTGAGAAATGGAAAAGAATAGCGCGAGTGAACCTTAAAAAGGGACAGATGTCATCACACGAATTGTTTCGTTTCTGCTTTCCAGTATAAGTAATAGACTAGACAGTCTTTGAGTTTTGTTTGATGTATGGTGGATTGTATGGTCTTAATTTGTTACAAATATTAATGCATTTCTGTTATCGATGATATTTATGTGATTTGGAATTATATTTGTATGATTTATATGTCTTAATTAGAACTAAGTTATATATAAAAATAAGGGAGTTGCTAAATGCTTCATTAGATACATAATCAAATATTTAAAAGTTAATATATAGTGATTATTACAGGGACACCACTTTTGATTAAGGGGGGTGGACAATTTTCAGGGGAATCCTCCTTAATTTTTATTTGTTAAGGGGGTTTAAGTTTTAAAAAATACAAAAAATAGCCTAAAATATCCCAGACTATCACGTGTTTTGGTAAATCCTAAACTTCGAAATTCTTCGTGGTTCGATCAAAAGGAAACCGCGCTCCTAAAAGTCAAAAGAAATCACATACCAATTCCTACTTCATCCACCATGGTTTGAACGATCAAGACGACGAAGGGGAGGTAATCAATCCAATGTAATGACGCAAATGTTGAAAAGATTAGTTCAATCATTTTTTTCGGTTGTTGAAATAAAAGGTTTTGGTGAAGAAGAGGAATACGATGGATGGTTCTTGTGATTATTGATGAAAAAAGTTGAGTATTTATCGAGAATGTCATTAATTTTTGTTTATTCACCTATTTTAAAATTAAACCATCCAATTCTAATACGATATTACGTTTACTTTTCTAATCCTATGCCTTGTGATCACAGATAGAACTTTCCTGCATCTCCATTATGTTAACTATTTACCTTTTTATTTCATATCCAACATTAATTTATACTCATTAATTAGGTTTTAGGTTTTAAGCTTTACATTAAGTTGGATTATAGGGTTAATATTAGAATATTTATTTATATATTTAAAAGGAGGCTAATTTATTTTGTTCCCCCATAACAATTGTACAATAAATTAAAAATGTAACCCCCCACTACCCCAACACATGAATTTTCTAACAGAAGTATTTTTGGGGTATTGTTATTGACACTACAACTACTGTTAAATGGGGGGGGGGAGATTTTATAATAACACTCCACTCTTTGAAAAATTGTTAAGGGGCTACACAAACATATTATTTCACATTACTCAATATTCCCAGATTGCTCCTTCAAATTAAAAAAAATCTTATTCGACAAGGGAAACCGATTCAAAATAAGCTGATCGTCACCACTGCACCGAACGCAACATACAATCAATTATATATGTATTCGACAGTGATATGCCCAAAATTAATAATCATTTCGGTGCATTGCCTACGTAATTATAAAATTCGGCATACTTATGTTGACAAAAAAAAGTTCCATCCTATTCCTCCAAAAACGCTTATCTTTTAGAGTTTAAAAAAATCGACATATGCAAATCGAAAAAAATTTACTATGGCCCTTGCAATATTTGTTAAGCTAAAATTACCTTTATTTGTTAAGAGACTAAATGGGTAATATGGTAAAATTACCTTTATTTGTTAAGGAACTAATTTCCTTATTGGTGCTTCCCTTAACAATTCTTTAAAAAACAAAATTGGTCTCCTCTTAACAATATTTGGAGTGTCAATAACAATGCTCTATTTTTGCAGTACTAACAACCCGTTGTCGTTATAATTAAACAGATCGTTAGGGAGGTTTCCCTACTGTAAAAGAAAAATAAATTTGTCCATGACAATGAAATTCGGCTGGAAAATCTCCCCTCCGTCTTTTGTTTCTCTGAAGCCAAAATAATACGCCTTCTGTTTCTCGTCCATTTTCTTTGTTGTTTCCTTGGCAATGTCGTCTACTTCTTCCGCAAAATCTCTTTTTTTCTTGCTTGCTCCTTCCCCCAGTTATAATATTTATATTTATGTCTTCTTTTTCTTCTTCGATTAAGTAATTTTGATCCATTCGTTTTTTATGAGAGATTGATAAATTCATTTTTCTTGATCGATGGATTTTACTTCCTAATGCTAGACATTGATTTATAAATCAATCTTGACTATGATTTTGAAATCGATTTTCATCTAGATTTCGAAATTGAGTTCGATTTTGTAATTAAATTTAGATTCTTTCTCTCCGCACAACCTACTTCTTCTCGTATCCTTGTTTCTACTCCACGTCCTTATTTCTTCTGAGGAAGAGAAGAAAGCGCTATGTGCTAGCAAGTCCGCCACATTACTTGCTCTTGCACCTTCGAATCGACCACAACCCAGATTAGCTCATTCTGGTGGGCCCATAGCCACTAACAAGGCAGCATCTTTGGCAAAAAATTTAGAAAGGAAGCTTTAGCAATTTGGTGGCAGTGATTCTATTAATCCTCAGCTTCTTGAGCTTGCTGTTAATTTCTTTGACTAGGTATTGAAATTTTATACTTTTGTTATCGGTTTGAATGGGATTGAGTTATCAAATTTTTTAGTATTGGCTTGGATATCTTTATGTATGTATGAACAGTTATCAAATTTTTTAGTACTGGCTTGGATACTTTTGTTATCAGTTAGTATTGACTTATGGTTCGTGAGTGCATGTCACTATGTCTTTATCCAAAGGGATGATTATGGTTATTGATTATTTTTAGTTGCGCTTGAAAATTTTAAAGGATTGCTATGAACAGTTATTAATTAAAATTTTAAACTAAATTTGTACATTCGATGCTAAACTAAAGCTTTGATTATAATATCTGAATTTTGATTTTTTATGTTTATGCCTTTACGGAATGGAACCTATGATATTTTGGCTTTGCATAAGATTTAGCGAACAAGGGCAGGAAATGTATGAATGGTTGCACATGAATGTTGTTCAAGTGGCACTGATAATTTCAAAACTCAATTTAGGAAGGAAAAAAATGTATAGTAGTGCGTAAACTTTGCTCAAGTGGCATTCATAATGTCAAAACTCAAATTTTAAAAATGTATGAATAGTAGCACACAAATGTTGTTCAAGAGGTATACATAGTGTCATATCAAAATTTAATTTTTAAAATAATTCTGAAGGAAATGCAGTCTTCACTGTTAGCATTTTAAGAAACTTATGCGCTTTTGATCATAATTTTGTATGGTATTATTTATATTCTTTAGCACTTTGATCTTGAAACACCTCTCAATTGTAACACCCCACGTCCATTAATGTCACTCACAAAGGGAATGCATTAAGTTTCGTGAAGCGTTTTAGTAAACTAAACAGAAACATTACAAGACAGATATAAAATTTTTGCAACGGAATAAAAACAACATTTATTAATCATAAAGCATGGTTACACCATATGTCTGAAAATACATAAACTCTGTTCATCATTAAAACTTCTGTCTTGTACTTTAAATATCAGAGTACAATAATAAAGAAAGCATAATCCCCAGATCATAAGCCATAGTATTAAAGATAGAACATTGACCAATACATCTAGAAGCTCCAAGCAAGATGATAGCAGAATCCTAACTAAGCCTGAGAATTCCCTCCCTTGAGAACCTAGGGGGGAGTAACGGAAGAAAGAAGGAGAAACAAAAAGGGTCAGACAATAAGTCTGACGAGTCTAGTTACTTTTAGCCAGTAGACAAATAAAAGTAACATGATAGGCATATAAAGTGGATAAGAGAGATCAATACATAAATGACAGGCATAACAAGGTAAACAGGACAACATGATAGAATAAATAGCGCTTCTTAATACTTTCCTTGCTCTGCATCAATACTAGTATAACAGATATGTAATAGGATTACGTATTCCCCAATTGCCTAGCAAAAACAGGATGATCCCAACAGAAACATAATGGTAGTTTTAGGTTTACTCTAGTAACGGGTTTTAACCAAAACAGAACTGGTACCTAAACAGAAATAACGGGTGTTAGCCCAGATAGAAACAAAGGTACCCCACAAAAACAGACAGGACTAGATATACCCTATTTACTACCCCCCAATCGATTGGCTCCCTATTCTGTAGATACCCTGTGCTGTCCCCACAGTAGGGTGTATTACTCCCTAAAGTGACAACCCTTAATTTTTCGGATGCACAACCATATCAACTGATGTCACAACGTCTTATCTTCCACAACAGGCGGAGTCATGCACGCACATGACCCCGTTGGAACGCGCCGTCAACACCGCCTCCACGTTTGGATCTCTTACAATCAGCTCAGTAAGCATGCCCTACTCCGACCTAGTTCGGAGTACCCGTTTGATACCTATTTAAGGGTTACTGACTGAAATGGGTCCCGCACAAGATGATGCAAGCTCTCCCCTTTGTCTTGCATCCCCACTACTAGGATTTCCACTGGTTATGTTTACCTAACAATGTCTTTAATAACATAACCCCGACAGGTTAAGTTTGTGGGCCTATATATACGAATATTACCCACCAACCCAAGATGTACTTAACCCTCCTACTGATTCAAGCATGTTTATTTAACGGTTAAGTCTGTGGGCCTATATATATTAATATTACCTACCTATCCAAGATGTTCTTAACCCTCCCACTGATCCAAGCATGTTTTACTTAACCCTATCTTTAGTTCATACATAAATCCCGTATGGATTAGATTAGGTTAAGTAGTCTGATTCATTACCATGTCCATTTATGGTTTATAATGCGCTAGACCTCCCACATTAGGCCTACAACATGTGGATGCTAGATATGCCGGTCGAGTCCGGGCAGTCTTATTCCACAGTTAGGCCTAACCTCATGTCTTAGCCCGATTCGTATTCGCGTACTTAGACCTCCCACATTAGGTTCAGCATTAGTGGCTGCTGGATATGCCGGTTGGGTCCGGGCAGACTTCCACCACTAAAGTAAGCTAACCTCGTGTCATAAGTACAATTACAATTCCTAATTGTTATTACTAAACATTTCATTTTTAATTAATTAATCAATTAATTAAACCTTTCCCTTTATGGGTGTCAATACATATTTTGCCCAATAATTTGAATTACATATTCATAAATGTTTATATTCAAATTATGCCATTTTTAATTAATTTACCAATTAAATAATCCTTTCCTTTTATAGGTGTCAATACCTATTTTACTCAATAATTTGAATTACATATCAATTCATGTAAAGATTACATGCCAATTATAAATCCCTTTTTCTACTGTTTCCTTCACTAACATATTCACACGTATTTTGGCGGGATCTAGGCTAATAAGTAGTCTAGCCATAACAATGAAAAAGGGAATATGATAGAGGTGATAGTTTCGACATATATTGGCATAAACAAACTAGTATGATAACAAGTGAATGGACATGAAATTAACATCATATCAAGGTGAACATACATATTGTCATGAACATGTAATCATCATCATAATGGGATCTAACATAAATATTGCTTTAGATCTACATAAAATGTCCACATGCTCTAGATCTAATAGATTAAATTAGATCTAATCATAAATAAAGGTTTAGATCTACAGGTTTATAAATAGATCTACCCAAATCCACATCATAGAGGTTACAATTAAGATAAAGGTGTGGACCCAATCCTAATCAATTCAAGATGGCATATGTTCATGGTTCACATAAATGATTTGATCTATCCAAATGAAACAAAAATAACATACTAGGACAATCACAATTGAATTGGATCTCGAGAAATAGATCTATCATAGCATAAGATATGATCATAAAATAGATCTAGCATAAAACATGATCATAAAGTGACAATTTTAAATCACATAGGATAGATCTAACATGAATCATAAGGTGACAATTTTAAATCACATAGGATAGATCTAACATGAATCATAAGTTGAAAATTTTAGATCAGATAGGATAGATCTAACATGATAATTTTAGATCACATAGAATAGATCTACATACATCTGCTTCATAGCATATCATAAAAGTTACAACCCAAGATCCATAATGATAACATAGTAAAACAATTGAATTGGATCCAAAGAAATAGATCTATCATAATATAGCATGAGATCTACCAATAATATAGATTTAAAGTCTACAATCGTATCCACATCACAGTCTTTCATAGTTTCAATATTATTTATCTAAACCTAAAAGCAACTAGAACTCACCGTGATTGGATTGCTAAAATGATAGAAAAGGTGCTGAGTCTATGCTTGAATCTCAGAATTTGGTATGCTTTAGTTGCTAGAATAAGATAAGAAACCCTAGTTCAGTTCAAAATCCGGCATAGTTTGACACCCATGACTTGTAATGAAGAAATATGTGAAATGGCCATATATTTATAGCTGCAGAACCATCTGGAACCGACTGCCACATAAGCCCTAGGGTAAATCAGGTCGCGGGTCGCCTCCCACTTGGGCAAAGGCCCAAATACCAAAAAAAACTATTCTGGACGCACTTTACAGGTGCGCCAGTGTAAAAATACATGGACGCGCTTGTCAAGTGCACCGGAAATTTCCGCTTTTTCTGCCAAACTTCTATCGTCCATAACTTCTTCATACGTTATCTATTTTACGCAAACTCGGACTCTATCTCAAGCAGATTTCCGAGACAAACGCAATGGAGTAACCCATTTCACTTAATTCTGAATATTAAATTAATTATTCTTTAATTTATCCTCTTTAATGTCGTTAAAAATTCGTGGTGTTACATCATTTCTCATATTCATCTAGGTTTTAGTTCTCTTGGAAATTTTTTTCTTACTTGAAATTGGAAATGATTTTTGTTTTTAGCTATCCATACTAATTATGAGCCAAGGTTTGAGTATTATAATTGAATTTTACTCAAAATTGATCTTGAATTATGTACACTATAATTATCTTTATTCGAAATGCTTGTATCGGTTGTACATTGTATATAACATAGCTTTTGATTATATAATTCGATCAGGTTTAGAAATGTTTCATTATGTGACTTTCTACATATGAAATTTAATGTGTGTCATTAATCAACAATATTGCATAGTAAGATGTAGTTGCAGATAGCCGTGTGAAAATAATCTAAGGTCACTTATCTACCTACCTATCTTTAATATGTTGAATTGGATGCACATCTCAGTGTGCACGCATATCAAACATGAAAAGTTGGAATAGTCATGTTGTAGGTGACAAATTCTGGTTTAATGAACCTTGTGAGAGACTGAGTTTGTTGACACCACTTTTTGTGGTGTCACCAAATACTCTCCACCGATTAGTGGAAATCAGGGGGGCCCGTATTTGGTCCCCTGATATCCACCAATCGATGGATAGAGTCACGTTGACACCACAAAAAGTGGTGTCAACAAACTACTACCCACCTTGTGAATGCAACATCCAAGGCGACTGCATTGAAACTCCAAACTATCATTGTTAAACCATAAAATACGGTTCAAAAATATGAAACATGGTTAAGTCATTCTCACAAAAACAGTTTTGGGTCGTGGGTCCTTAGATCGTGAAAAGGCAGTTCATTTAGTAATTTAGCCCGTCCAAGCTTTAGACCGTTACAGCACGTTGAGTCGTCATGAGGTGTTGAGACGATTATAGCACTTTAGGTCATTTGGGAGTTTTAGGTCGTTCGACGGTTTGGAGTTGTCATGTTCTTTAGCTCGCTGTGCTTTAGATCTGTCTTGATCTCTGGACCATGGAGATTGGGTCGCTCGACCAAGCTTTAGGTCGCTCCACATTGCTTTAGCTCGTATCAACATCATGTATGAGTCTTTGGCCCGCGCCACCTTACTTTAGCTAGTGCTGCCTCAAACTAGATGATTTTAGATCACACCGCACTTCTTTGAAGCTTATAAGGCGCTCGACGACCTAAGGAGAGTACGAGGTATTTACAACTTTGCCACCTGGCCTGAATCTCACCTATAAATACCCCCCTCATTCCCTCATTTGAGGGGACCGAATTGGATGACCCCGAAAGGCTGCCCAAGTTCTTTCTCCACTAATTCAAGCTATTCTAACATCTAATCTAGATTATTCAAGGAAGATTATCCAATCAATTCACCATGGAATTCATCGGAATCTCTTTATTTCCCGAAGGCTCGTAGATCTACCATTGAATTTCTACTCTCCAAAGGCTTCTCCTCTACTTCTTCTATTATTCCTTAGAGTTCTAGTTGGATAATTTGAGAGGTTGAAAAGATAATGTAATTGAAATGATTCTGTGCATTGTAACCATTGTGAAAGTAATGAGAATGGATTCCAAAGTGGATGTAAATCAAGTTTGATCGAACCACTATAAAATTTTGTGTCCCTTACTTGCTTTTATATTATTTCGTGGCTCCACGTTTTCTGTTTAGCATTTTGAGAAGTACTTTTTAGTACCTTTTGTGTTGATTTCAATTTTGGAGTAAACATTTGGCACCCACCGTGGGGTCGCATTCGCATTACCTTTTCTTACATTTTCTGACAAGGTTGAAGGCCTTGCATTGAGGTTCTAAGTATACTTCCACCGTAGATCTTACAAGACTACATTCTAAGCCAATCGAAGAACTTTCCTTCGAATTCAAGTCCTTGTCCGAAGTCATGGGTAGACCATCGAAGATGACTGCTAGTAAAACCGTCGAAGAGATTGACGATGCCGCCAACAACGAAAATACTTCGCTCACCAACCAATTCGAAGTTGGAGAAACTTCTAAGGCTGGAACGGCTATAACGAGAAGAGAGTTGGATGAAGTTTTTGCGTGTTTGACAAGCAAAATGGGTATTGCAAACGATGCCATAATAAAGAAGCTTGAGTCTGTTTGCCATGCAAGCCGCTACGGCAAAAGTTACCATGAATGCCGCTCGTGCTAAATCTTCTCAAACCGATCATACAGAAAATGTGGTCCCTTATTCTTCGAGTCCAAATAGAGAAGGTTCTGTCCAAGAGGTTGCAAATCCTAATGATCCTCGATAAAAGGAAGCTAAACCGCTATGCGTAACCACTCCGATAAAGCAACCTCTCGATAAGAGCTTGGAACCACCAAAGGGGCACCTCCCCAAGCGGGAGGTCCAAGGTCCCGGAATCCAAGCCGTGACCATTTGCTTAGGAAAACATTGGCAAGGATGATGGCATCCTCCCAGTGGACCAGCTCAACGAGGAGGAGCGCATATCGGAAATGGTCAGCAAAATCATGGAGAAAAGCTCGAGAAAGCAAAAGAAGATAAAGAGTGGGGGTTCACTCCTACCAAAACCCCGCTTATGGAGAGGATCAAAATTGCTGCACACCCAAATAAGTTCAAATCTCCGACGGTTGTAACACCCCACGTTCATTAAAGTCACTCACAAAGGGAATGCATTAACTTCTATAGAGCGTTTTAAGTGAGTATAGAACAGAAACTTAACAACAAGACAGATATAAACAGTACTTAGAAATTACAAACTTTATTCATTGCAGCGGTAAACACATAGGTTTGATTACATCATCAAAAACCAAAGTCAAAGTACATAATATCCATCTTGACTAAATCATAGTACATAAATTGAAAGACATAACCCCAGTACAAAATAGCCATAAATAAGATAGGCTGAACTTTTACTTCAGCGATCCAAGCAACTTCTAAAAGCAAGTGATACAGCTGTCCAAAATCAAGCTCCACTGGTGCTAGTTCCAACCTGAGCACCTTGGGGGAGGGGGGGGGGGAGAGGAAGAAAAAAGGTGGAAACAAGGGGGTCAGACATAAAGTCTGTCAAATGCGATAACTTTAACAATATAATTACTAAAATAACTAGGCTAAGGCATAAATTGGACAATAAGGAAATGATTGTGAACCATTGAGTATGACAGAGCAAACAAGGAAATAAGATTGAACTAAGATAACGTTAAAGAGCACCTAAACCACTATAAGGAACTTACTATACTGCACCACCACTAGTCACCCTAAAGTTGATCCCGCCTACAGAACTTAATAATGATAATGGTAGTTTCGTGTGCCCCTAGTTGCCTTCATAGGTGCCGCCTGCCCCTATCTCCACTAGGTGTACCCACTACCCCTATGCGATCGGCTCCCTAACTCGTAGATACCCGTGCTGGCCCCACAGTGGGGTGTATCACTCCCCAAAGTGGCAACCCGATACCATCAATAATGCATGGCTTATACCTACACGATGCAACAACGTCTTACCTACCAGCCCGGGTCCACACACGCATATGAACCCGTTGGACTTGTGTTGCCACCGCTAACCCGATTTGGCCTCTTACAGTCAAGCCCAGAATGCGTGTCCCGTCCTCGACTTAGGTCGAGCCCACAAAGATACGTATGGGTTACTGGTTGAAACGGGCCCCCATTACTTGACACAAGCTATCCACCTAAGCTTGGTCCTCTCTAGTACATCCCACTTAACCCTCTACTAATTCATGTTTCAATTACATGTTTCAATTTTGGTTAAGTGTTTCTAATCGTATTTCTAGTGCCACCCAAGGCACCCACTAGATTCCACATGCAACCCAAGGCACCCACTTAACCCCCTCATGTCCCACTACACGTTTATCTGGTTAAGTGTTTCTTAATTCATTAAGACCGTAACCTTATAAAGACCTCTCACATTAGACTGGCATTTGTGGCAGCTGGATTTGCCGGGCAGGTCCGGGCAGTCTTACACCATAAACGAGCCTAACCTCGTGTCTTTACAATTGTTACACATTTAATTTATGCCTAAGACCTCCCACATTAGACTGACATTTGTGGCAGCTGGATTTGCCGGGCGGGTCCTGGCAGTCTTACACCACAAAAGAGCCTAACCTTGTGTCTTAGACGATTAATTACACAAAATTAATTATCCCTATGTCCATCTATTTATGGTATGCAAAATCATACCAATTATCTTCACATATTTATTTTATACCATTTAAGGCAGTTATGCCAATTCTCAATATTAAATCTTTTAATATTATCCCATTACCCCATGTTGTACGTATGTTCGTTTAACGTAAAATATACGTTAGACTCGAATAGTCTAACTCATGGAATAAAGAGAAAACACCACAACATACATATAGATAAAATTAGATCTAAACATAGGGGTGAACTTGCATGTGTGAATGAGGTTCTACATCTAAAACTTGCATATGCCAAAGTTACAATTTGCATAAAACTACATATTTCATAGATCCAAATCTAAAGGTGTAAACTTGTTTAGATAATGGTCACCACTTGCATAAATCATGTATGTCAAAGATCTACATCTAAAGGTGTAAACTTGCATAAGCAATAACCACAAACTTGCATAACATGATTCATATTCCAAACTCATATATTTATATAAACTTGCATATGTGATTTACGCAACATAACAATGGTGTATACTTACATCTAAACATGTAAACTAGCATGTAGAATTTAGCATATAACTTACACATGTCATAGCCTAACTTTAGATCTAAAATAGATGTCATGAAACATGT
>JASFAX010002351.1:0-46308 GCA_030737875.1 Allium sativum | reverse complement strand
GAATACAAGAGATAATTTCATTTTTTTTGACAATTCTGGTTCAACAAAATGACTTAAAAGTGATTATTCATTTTTGTTGACAATTCTAGTTCAACAAAATAACTTAAAAGTGGTTATTCATTTTTGTTGATAATTCTAGTTCAATAAAATGACTTAAAAGTGATTATTCATTTTTGTTGACAATTCTAGTTTAATAAAATGACTTAAAAGTGATTATTTATTTTTAATGACAATTCTAATTCAACAAAATGACTTAAAAGTGGTTATTCTCTTTTTTGTTGACAATTCTAGTTTAACAAAATGAATAAAAAGTGATAATTCCCTTTTGTTAATAATTCTAGTTAAACAAAATTAATATTTTTACTCCAACACAAATCTATTACTGAAATGTCAATTTTTGTTTTACCATAAATCTATTTAACAAAATGTAATTTTTGTTTAACTCCAATCTTATTTAACAAAAATTTAATTTTTGTTTAACTCAAATCTTAATTAACGAAAAATGTAATTTTTGTTTAACTCAAATTTTATTTAACAAAAATGCAATTTTTATTTAACTCGAATTTTATTTAACAAAAATGCAGTTTTTGTTTAACTCAAATTTTATTTTAAAAAAAATGTAATTTTTTGTTTTCAACTATCACATTAGACAAAATGTAACTTTTTGTTTCAACTATTATATTTTGACAAAAATGTATCTTTTGTTTCAACTAATCTATTTTGACAAAAATGTATATTTTGATTTAACTAATTCATTTTGACAAAAATGTATATTTTTATTTCAACTAATCTAATTTGACAAAAATGTATATTTTGATTCAATTAATCTATTTTGACAAAAATGTATATTTTGGTTTCAACTAATCTAATTTGACAAAAATGTATATTTTGGTTTTGACTATTTTCCTACGACAAAATGTCCTTTTTATTTCAACTATTATGATTTGACAAAAATGACAAATTTGATTCAACAATTATATTTTGACAAGAATAACAATTTTAATCCATTATTTGTATTTGACAAAAATGATAATTCTAATTTGTCAAAAATGATAATTTTAAACCAATTATTCTAATTTGACAAAAATGATAAATTTTTTTTAACTTAATTCTAATTAACAATAATGTTAATTTGGTGCTTCAACTAATCTAATAAACAAAAATGATAATTTTTGTTTAACTCAAATTCTAATTAACAAAGATGTTAATTTTTGATTCAACTAATCTAATAAACAAAAATGATAATTTTTGTTTAACTCAATTCTAATTAACAATAATGTTAATTTGCTGATTCAAATAATCTGATAAACAAAAATGATAATTTTTGTTTAACTCAAATTCTAATTAACAAAGATGTTAATTTTTTATTCAACTAATCTAATAAACAAAAATGATAATTTTTGTTTAACTCAATTCTAATTAGCAATAATGTTAACAACTAATCTAATAAACAAAAATGATAATTTTTTGCTTCACTCAAATTCTAATTAACAAAGATGTTAATTTTTGATTCAACTAATCTAATAAACAAAAATGATAATTTTTGTTTAACTCAATTTTAGTTTACAATAATGATCAAGCCAACAGATCTACATAATACATCAATAACAGATCAAATCACGTACCATAACAGATAGAATTTAACAGCGGATTTGTGATAACACAATCATAATTAATTTTAATTATTTAAGAAAAATAAATAAAGAAAATAAAATAGAATTCTCACCTTGATCGGTTGATTTTAATAAAATTAAACAGCATTTAATTTTACTAGAAATTCCAACTGCTTCTGTTCTTGTTCAAAGTTGTTCCATTATGTAGATCCGGATATTGTGGTTCCAACGCAATCAGTTTTGTTCCATTCTGAATCCGTATGTAAAAAAGTATGGATGTTTAAACATTTAGACAATTAAATATATAATTTATTTATTTAATTATAATTATTAATCAGTAAATTTTCCTTAACCTTTTAATTACTTTCTTCTTCGTTTATCCACTGTCCGCTTCAAACCTATCCTGACCCTTTCCAATCCTCCTGCGCACACGTCTGGAGGCTGCCATCCACTGATCCGAGACCACCTCCTCATCGCCCTACACACGAGACACCATCGCGCTCAACCTTGAGAAGATCGAACATCACCTGAGCCCTAGAAACCTCCACGAACTGCTGCACTTTGCTGCTCGATTTTGGCCACAATGAATCATAGAAACCCATCTCTACCATTGGTTCTATCCATCTCGACATGCTCTTTGTTTTAGTAGTTGTTAGATTCAGAAGATATTTTGTGGATTGGAAGAAAATAGAGGAGGTAGTTCAGAGCAATTTGGACATAGATCGGTTTAGTGGCGGCTGAGGTTTAGAAAGGGTTAGGGTTTCTTAGTAAATCCCATATTTATAATATTTTATTATTAAATGTTCCAATTTACAAAAAAACCCGTTAACTCCTAATAACTTCAAGTCCATCCCAACAAGAGTTATTTATAGGAAAATACCCCCGTTCCGGATACAATGGGCTAGGTCCCGTTAGCCCGTTTGATTGTCTTGGCCCACTTTTCTTTAATTTAAAATATAAAACATTAAATTATTTAATTTGATCGTACATTTTAATTTACCAGGGCCACATACGGACTCCAAAAATTGCAGAATAATAAATCTAGCTATGTTTTATTGATACGGTCCTAATAAAATTAATTTCATCGAATTTGGAGAACATTTAAAAAATGGCCATTTTCTGGTCGATCCAATTTGACTGAAATTCACAAAACACGTTTTCTTTTGCCACGCTCATATATTAATTCCAAAAATTGGAATCTAGAAATAATTTGACATTGATCCAATAAATGTGGTTTCTTCGAAAGCGGAGGTCGTTTGTACAATGGCCATTTATACGGGCTATAAATTATATTAAATTCCATAGTGACTATTCTGAATATTCAACTGGCTATAACTTTTCATTCCCGCTATGAAATTTCAAGTTTTCAGATTCATTGGAAAGATATTTTTAAACAAATTTAAATATTTTTGGTTTACTAAAATCCGATTTATTTTGAATCCTGTACATTCGGTCAAAGTTCAGATTTAAATTTTCAAACTGTCGTGCTATTTCTAACTCCTTTTAAAATTAAAATAAATATATTCGTTCTAACCTCGATTTAAATAAATTTTAAATCGTTATTATTCAAAATAAATTATTTTATCTATTCAAAATTCATTAAAATAGTCAAAGTAAAAATTTTAAATTGGTTCAGATTTTCCAGGTTGTTACAATCTCCCTCACTTAAAATCTTTTCGTCCTCGAAAAGGAACGGAGCTGAAAGTTGTTTAATTGACCAACTCAACTTTCATCATATATATATATATATATATATATTTCTATTGGTTTCAATAATTTTATTATTTGATTGACTTTTCAAATATATATAACTTTTATATATTCAAAAATCTTATTTTCTATGATCGGATTATATATATATATATATATATATATATATAATCACGAATACGTTAATTATAACTTGTCACTCTCAACTCATTCTTGGGCATTACTAACCCTATTTCTAACGAGTTTTCTCATTCTAGGATACCGCCGATCCTATCTCTAATGAGTATTCCTTTATAAAATATTACTAATCCTACCTCTGATGAGTCTTTTGTTCAGTTCTAACGAGTTGTACCCCAAAGATTTGAATTAACCAAAGCTCCGACACCACATGTAATGACCCAAAAATCCCCGCCCTTTGAATCGACCATAAACCACACAGGTCTGATCCAAAAGTTGGAAATCCTCAAATGCACTAACTTTGGGCATACAACACATCTGAACAAATAACAGAAGACTTTTATAAACATTGTAATAATGTTACATCAGAGTACAGAATATATCAAAGTACATCGAATATAATAATACAACAGCGGAAGATAATTTACAACAAAAACTTAATACAATGCTGTGGAAGACTATCAATGCTCTGGACACAGCTTTAAACTTCGATACAGAATCCTGCTCAATATATCCGCAAAATAAGCTACTCGACTGCTCGTGTGGAAAAGAGGGCACCCGAGTTTGCCAAGTGAAACAAACTACGAGTCAGTCATGGGACTGGTATGAGAAATCTTTCCTAACTTTTCTAACAATATGGCTAATCACAGGACCACGCCGCTAACGCGGAACGGGTTTACTCCATTGGATTAACAGTGCATAAATTAAATCAATTTTTATTCAAAACAACGCAATGCCTTTTAGAAAAATGAAACATTATAAGACTCAAGTTCCATCACACAATGCAACGCAAACCGGAGGATAAAGTTTTATCTTATTGTAATAACCCGGAAATCCGAGCCAATTAAATTTTTTTATTTTGGCAATTTTGATGAATTTTGAATATTTAAAACGATTTATTTTAAATAATGACGACGGGAAATTTATTTTGAATAGAATTCAAACGTATATATTTATTTGAATCGTCGTTAGAATATAAATAATTAATTATAATTATAAAAGGAATTGAAAATGGCGCGGTAGTTTGAAAATTCGATTTCAAATCTCTAATGAATGTACAGGATTCAAAATAAACCGGATTTTGGCGAAACCAAAAATATTTGAATCTATTTGAGAATATCTTTCCAACAAATCCCAAAAATAGAAATTTCATAGCAGGAATAAAAAGATATGCCCAGTTGAAAATTCAGAATAGGTGCTATGGAATTTTGGCCCTTAAAAATGGAAATTTTGCAAACGACTTCGGTTTTTGACGAAACCACTTTTGTTGGATCCGGGATGTAGAATTATTGTTGGATTCCAAAATTCATAATTTTCTGAATCAATATGTGAGCATGATGAAGTAAAACGTGTTTTGACAGTTTTAGTCAATTTCGGTCGACTAGAAAATGGCCAATTTTCAAACAGTCTCAAAATTTGGTGAAATTAGTTTTGTTAGGACCGTATCATCAATATGAAGCTAGAAAATATTTTTCGGTAATTTTTAGAGTCGGTATGTGGCCTCGGTAAATTGAGAAGTGCGTTAAAATTAAATATAAACTGATTTATATTTTAATTTTGAGAAAAACTGATCGTAACAGCCGAACTGGGTTACGAAACATATCCCGTTGTGTTCTGGATGGGGGTAATTAGCTAGGTGCGATAGTCGGTGGGTTTGATTTCGAGTTCGAAATAAATAGTTGCTTTTTGAAGTTATAAAATGAAATAAAATAATTAAATATAACCCCCAATACTTTCGCTCTCCCTCATAATAAAAAAACCCGCGTTGACTCTTCCTCCCCCAAATCGCACAGGCGATTCATGACGCCAGACCGCAGTTCCCCTCGCCTGACACGCCATCGCTCCACCCCCCTCCCCCCCACACCCCCTGCCCGTCGGCCAACCACCCCCTCTCTCCTCCGCTCGACCTCTCTCCTCTAAATTCCTCAATCCCGAACGCCAAGACCGCTACTCCGGTTTCCCCTGGCCCACCATGGCCAGCGTAACACCACCACTTCCGGAAGCCGGCGACCACTACGACCCCCCTTTTTCGCCTTTAGCTGTAAGTTTTTCTTTTTATTATTTTTATTTATATAAAAACTGTTTTCTCTGTGATAAAAACTAATTTTTCTTTGTGATAAAAACTAGGATTTTAATGTGATAAAAACTAGGATTTTTTATATGATAAAAGATTATATTTTTATCATATAGAAAGATTTTATTTTTACCATATAAAAGATTATATTTGTGCTTAAGAAAAGTTTAGATTTTTAGATTAGGAAAAAATTAGATTTTTATCAATATGACGTTTAGATTTTCATTCATATAAAGTTTTGATTTTTAATGAAGTAAAGATTATATTTTCAATCATAAAAGGTTAGATTTTTAAACGTAGAAAGATGCGATTTTTAGCATATAAAAATATGATTTTTATATGTGTGACCACGATATAAAACTTCGATTTTTATATATATAGAAGTAGCAATGTAAAAGTATGATCTTTTATATGTATGTAGCGAATTAAAGATTTGATTTTTAGAATAATAAAAATATAATTTTATATTTTTATATAAGTACAAAGTTAGAAATAGAATTTTTATCCATATAGCGTAGTTATAAAAATGTGATTTTTATATACATAGCAACAATATAAAGATGCGATTTTTATATATGTAGTGGATACGGACAACGAAAGTGACAAAAGGCGAGCACGACGAAGATTTCCTGCATATGAAGAGTTGTGGCGTTTGGTATAGCTTCTCGGTGAGAACTTCTCACTTTTAATTTATTTTCTAGTTTGAAATATATACTAGGATGCAGACGGTGCTTAGCAGCACCCGACACCCGTTGTCCACAGACCATGGATGACTTGTTTGTTTAATTGATGTGTTGTGAAAGTTGATTGTGTGATGTGGGATGGAATAAAATATTTTATAGTTAAAAAATATATTTTTTAACGTGTATATAAAATAAATATTTATAAACAAATCGGACGATTTGTTTATATACACACATTTGACTGATATTGATTGGGACGATAAATTTTAAACATCACCCAACTGCACAAATAAAACCTGTGTTTGATTGTTTGAAAACCCCACACGGGTGTTGGGATGAAATTGGCCATACTCTAGTCCCAATAATTAGCTGTATGTCGATCAATTGATTGACAGGCTGTTATAAGCGTTAAATATTTATATTTGATGCTTATGCAGTGTAGAATGCACTCTGGATGATGGTTGATTATTTATCGTTGCTATTATTTACATGTGTTGTAGAGAATCCATATAATTAACATTATATGGTAATTGATTGGGCTTCATTCCAAGTTGGAAAATAAAGAATATTCATGTGTCGAATAAAAGAAAATTCATGTGTTGAATAAAGAAAATTCATGTGTTGAATAAACTATATATTCATGTGTTGAATAAAAGAAAATTCATGTGTTGAATAAAATATAAATTCATGTGTTGAATAAAAGAAAACTCATGTGTTGAATAAAAATATATATATTCATGTGTTGAATAAAGGAAAATTCATGTGTTGAAGAAAATATTCATTTGTTGAATAGAATAACGAAGTTATTGAAATATATAAAGCCGTGTTGGTTAGATATGCGCCATTTTGATGCGAACGATATTTATATCGATTTTATTCATTTTTAAATGAATATCGAGAAGGAATTGATTTCAAAATACAATGTTTTGAAAATACTATCATTTATATATCGATGATATGAAATATTCAATTTTGATTAGAAATCGGATATGAAGTTGAAATCGTTTTGAAAACGAATTTAAAACGATTTATAAAATATGTTTTAAAAGGAAATCGATGAAATATATATAATATATATATTATATATATAATGGCCTGAATAGAACGCGCCGCGCTGTGGTAGTTCGCGAATTTCGACCATTGACTTCGAATGGATATTACGGGAGATCCGACCGTCGGATTCTCTAAAACCGGAACCGTTGGGTTCGTATCGAAAAGAGCTTTCTAATGAATATTAGAGATTTGAAATCTAACGGTTGGATATGGAATTATGTACAAATCAAATTTGGAAAAGGTCGCTGTAAATGCAGTTCGATGGCTGTTTATGGAAATCGACTGTACGGGCCTTGATAAAATTATTAAAAATAGTAGTAATTTGTGTAAAATCATAGGAAATGATTTGGAAAGAATTGGGATGAAAAATTCCATACTTGAAAAGATAAAAATAGATTTTTATCGAAATGAACTAGTTTTGAACTAGAATTGTAATCCATTTATTTTTGAAATAAATTAATTGGATTTGAAGGGGTTTAAAAAGTAACCAGAATTTCCAATAATTGAATTGGAATGGATTTGAATCGAAAATGACTTTGGAATATTTCGATGTTGGATTTCGTGATTATACAGATATTGTTGTGGAAATTTGAAAGATATATTTATATCGCTATTTCCAATACGATATTTGTTGTTCACAGAATTTGATATGGAATATAAGCCGATATATTTTCTATTCAGAGCCTTGTATTTAATATCAAATGGGAATTAGGTTTATCGTGAACTGTGTTTTAATGACATTCGTTCTTTAACCCGATTTACAGTGAAATGTGATTTGGAATTCATAAATCTTTTGTTAGGATTTAAAGGAGATTTTACAAAGTAAAGTTTTCCAATTTAATAAAATAAATTGGAATGGAATGGAATTCGATTTTGTAATAATCGAAGTGAATTTCTATGGAGGAAGACAACTAATATATATAGAATTTAAAAGGCTTTGACGTTATTCCATTATTAGTCGGATATGGAAGTTTATATCGATTATATATATCGATCTGTTTTCCGTGAAGATTCCATTGTAAATGGAATGTGATTTTGGGTTTATAGTGAACCGTGTTTTAAATGACATTGGTTCTTTAACCCAATTAAAGACAGGATATGATTTCCTAAGTAAAATAATCATTGATAATGATTTTTGGGAAGATTAAAACCAAGTGGAGTTTTAATGAATCTTTAATTAGATTGAAATGATCGAGAATGGAGTATCACCAGTTTTTCTCTAGGCGATAGTTAAATCTTTAATTAGATTTGAGCGTAAAATGGTAATTGAATTTAGCGATAACATCGTGGTGTTAGATATGAAGTATTACCAGTTTTACTTTTTGGGATGAATAGGTTGGGGTTGGGAAATTTAACAAGTGATTACTTCGGTAAGGTTCGTTAAACCCGACTAGTTTGGATAAACCATAATTTGATTTGAATTAATATTCAAAAGAAGATTAAAGAATAAATTTAAAGAATTTATCTTCGATAAAATTAATGGGAACCTTTACCAAAGTATAAGAATATTTGAATAAAAGAATATTCTGAATTGGAATGAGGTGTATGTTGTGTTTGTGTAACACTTGTTTATTATATACGCGAGTTATTCAGAAAGACCGGGTTTATCCCATTCAGAATAACTGATTCGACGATGTGTCGAGGATGTAGACGGTGGTCGAAGACCGGAGGTCTTCACATCGTTTGGATAATTACTGATGATATTGATTGGGTTGTACACCCAAGAGGAGGGAATCGGTTAGTGATCGTCCAGACGTACTTGGAGATCGATGGATATGCGAGGTACAAGATCCCTTCAGTTTCGTTCAGACCCAGAACGGACTTGTAAATGGACTGTGTGTCTGACATTGGATATCATTCTGTGTGATTGATGGATATCAGTTGCATGGAGTGGTTTGCCTGTGTTGCATGCTAAGATGCAAATGATCAAGGCTTCTGTTGAAAAGCAAAGTCTTGTGGTTGATGATCAAAGCACCGCTTGTGTGGCACAACTTTGTGTAGCGTTAATTCGCGATCCTCACACCCCGGTTGTGAATCAGAAATGGGAGAGGACATCAAGGAGAGCATGCGTTTCCTTCTAGCTAAGGTGGTGTCAGTGACCTGCCAGCCCTGACATTTATATTATTTTCACCTGTGTGGTTGTTGGATTGCGAGGCGCCTCGGATATATTGGTGACTATGTGGAGCCGATGGAGTCATTTGGCTCATTTACGCCCCGATCAACGCTTTCTAATGAATCAGAAAAGCGTAATATTTGTAATAAAATTCTGCAAGCGCACAGGTGTGTAGCATACAGGTCGAACACAGGGAGGT
Organism: Allium sativum; assembly: GCA_030737875.1. NCBI lineage: Eukaryota > Viridiplantae > Streptophyta > Magnoliopsida > Asparagales > Amaryllidaceae > Allium > Allium sativum. The sequence goes on along the minus strand of JASFAX010002351.1, from coordinate 36,686 downwards.
GTTATTAAAAATTATTATCTATTTATTCTTAGGCGAGTTAGACGAAGTTTGGAGTTGTTGTTTTTTTATGTTGTTGAAATTACTCTGAATCTAATCAGTATCAAATTCAACAATTGAAAAGAAAAGGAACAATTACTAGAAAAAGAGAATAACAACTAGAACAATAACAGAAATTAAAAGTAGGATTCCTGTTGAAACTAATCAACAGTGAATCGCTAACAAGCAGTAATAAAAGACAATAACAATATGCATTCTACCCAAACCTAATTAGGTAGATAACACAAATTGTTATGAAATTAAAATAACAATAAAACTAGAAAAAGAAAAGACTTTTATTAGAACAAAAGAGAATACAGAATAGAAAAATGAATGGCATTTACAATGGGACATCATGTATATTTATAGAGATGTAGACCAAATCCTAATCAAATCAATGACTAAATGGCCCTCTTTTCCCAAGAAGTAATATTATATCTCTTGCCTTCCTTGACTAAGCTTGATTGGAAAGCAAATCACGGTGAATATCTTCCAAATCTTCCCTATCTTCCATGTGGCAAATTGATTGATTGATTGATGAGCAGATTGTATGTGACTAATTCTTCCAAACAAGGATACTCATTAGACTTCAAAGGCAACAAGGGATAAAATCTTCTAAATTGATCTTTTCTTGGCAATAAATCAATCAGAAATTCTTCTAATTGGAAATTGAAAAATGAATGTTCTGAATTGATTTCCATGACTACTCCTGAAATGTCTATTAGTGAATATCATACATACACATGAATATGTATATATATAACATAACACTAATTAATATATTCTTCATAGCAAAGGGGCAGTGTGAACGTGTTCTGTTCTTTGGCAAAAAGTGAGCTCGACGGGGATCGAACTCAGGTCTCTCAGTACAAATTTCCATGCAATTACCAGTGAGCTACAACGTCTTTTGTAATTGAGATGGCTTTAATACGGGGAAGTAGCTTTTTATCTGTAGTTGGCCTTTAATTTGAAATGAAGGGGCATTTCTTGACATCCTGTAAAAACACACAAAAGTAACCAAAGTATCATTTATTTATTTACAAAAGATAAAATATAAGAGCATAAAATAAACACATTTCTATCTTAATCAAATACCCCCAGACTTATCTTTTACTCGTCCTCGAGTAAAAAGAAAATGAAAAACTAACTAGATAGGTCGCACTTTCGTAGGAAACACGATTGCATTGAGAGCATGCAACAAGCCGTTAAACCTCTAGGTGTCCCTAATAGGACAAGTGGTGTCTTGTGAGGGTTTTCAGCGGATACTACCCACAAAATCCAAATGCAGTATGCTATGATTCTAATGAAACTACATGAATGCAATGGACATATGCAAATAAAAACGAAAAATGAAAACATGACTTATTTCCGGAAAGTGGTACAACAAATTAAGTTAATAATTTCTAATCAGTTGATTTTATTTTAGATACCTCAACTTGTCATAAATTTTCAATATAAATCAAGTTTTCAAATGTTAAATTCTAATTTGGCCAGCTGGTTCAGTCGATAACATAGTGCAGCCATGAAATAAATTCTTAGTTTGCTTGGCACAGTTTGCAAAGTGGTATTATTATTTTCTCATGTATGGCTAGTCAAATCAATAAGGTCAAGAAGTGTTTGGGCATCATCGCTTATTCTTTATTCTATAAAATTTTAAAATTTATGATTAAGTACATACACCTAACTTAGAAGACCAAGGTTTACCACCCATGCACTGCCTCGCGGACTAACGGAGAGTGGGTAATGAGCTTGGCGGATTGTGCAGGCCAACTTTGACTTTGTCAACAACGTGTCGGTAATCCTTAGGTGTCCAATCTCATAAAATGAGACCAAGATATTCCAACGCTGACTTTGTCAACAACGTGCAGGATAGAGCTTGGCGGGTTTGCACACCAACGCTCGATATACAAGCAATATTGGATACCCTTGGATTACTATTATTATTATTGAATTTATAAGCACAAAAAGAGTGTTACGCGGATTCAACTTAACACAACTTAGTTTTAAAGGATTGACAAGCCATTATAAGTATTTTAAGTCCTCCACTTATTTAAACAAAGCCTACAATATAGAATAGATTTCATGGCCATCACCTAAGAATCTCCCTATGTACTGGTTACACTATGATCCCTCAAAATTAAACTTTTCATTATATTTCTTATTCGATCTAAGTTGAGAGAAAAAAATACAATCAACTGGCTAAAAATTGTAAACTTATTTTGTTGTATCAATTGAAAACGAGCCGTATTTTCCAAAAAAAAAAAAATTTGGTGTGTTACTACAATATAAAATGTATGATGGTCCTACATGAAAAGAAAGAAAGAAAAATTAAAGAAAAATCAAAAGATTGTAATGCAGACTCCCCCCACACTTGATTGAGATAGTGTCCCAACTGTCTAAAATAAAAAATGAAAAATAAAAATAAAAGAAAAAGAACGTGTACCACCTGATTTCATGGTGGGTGATCAGGCTCATGCAGATCGATAGGGTTATCTTCGTCATATTGCTCGAATTCGAAAAATGGTTTCAGTAGTTGACCGTTTACTTTGAAGACTTTTCCATCCCTAGGATTTTCAATTTCAACCGCTCCATGAGGATATACTGTTTTCACAACATAAGGTCCAGTCCATCAAGATCTGAGTTTTCCTGGAAACAAGTGAAGTCTAGGGTCGTATAAAAGAACTTTTTGACCTACGTTGAATTCCTTACGAAGTATGTTTTTGTCATGTTGGGCTTTGGTTCTTTCTTTGTAGATTTTCACATTTTCATATGCCTCATTTCTTAATTCCTCTAATTCCGAAATTTTCAACTTCTTATGTGAGTCGGCTTTTTCTAAGTCAAAATTCAAAAATTTTATGGCCCGAAGAGCACGATGCTCTAATTCAAGTGGTAAGTGGCAGACCTTTCCAAAGACTAATCGATATGGTGACATCCCTAGATTGGTTTTATAAGCAGTGCGAAAAGCCCAAAGTGCACCAATCATTTTTACGGACCAATCTTTTCTATTGGAATTCACGGTTTTCTCAATAATTTGCTTGATTTGTCTATTGGAAACTTCTACTTGTCCACTAGTTTGTGGATGGTAAGGGGTCGATAGCTTGTGTGTGATTGAGTATTTCTTGAGCAAGGACTCAAAAGCACGATTATAGAAGTGAGTGCCATTATTGCTAATGATAGCTCGAGGTGTGACAAAGCGCGAAAAGATGTTTTCTTTGAGGAATTTGACAACAACCTTGTTGTCGTTGGTTTTGGTCGGAATGGCTTCGACCCATTTTGAGACATAATCTACCGCTAGCAAGATGTAAAGATTCCCAAATGAATTAGGGAATGGTCTCATAAAATCAATGCCCCAAACATCGAATAACTCAATCACTAAAATGGGGTTGAGAGGCATCATGTTTCGCTTAGTGATTCGACCCGTTCTTTGACATTGATCACATTTAGAGAAAAATTCGAAAGCGTCATGAAAGAGTGTGGGCCAGTAAAAACCACTTTGCAAGACTTTTGCAGCAGTTTTCCTTGCTCCAAAATGACTGCCACAAGCATGGTCATGTGAGAAGGAGAGAATACCTTGGTGTTCATGATCGGGCACACACCTTCGAATGATTTGGTCTGGACAGTATTTGAAAAGATATGGGTCGTCCCAATAGAAGTTTCGAACTTGCGAGAGAAATTTTTGTTTATCTTGTTTCGACCATTCAGCGGGCATTTGTTGTGTGATAAGATAATTCACAATGTCAGCGTACCAAGGGGTGTTAGAGATGGAAAGAATTTGTTCGTCAGGAAAATAGTCATCGATTTGGGTGTCGTTAACATTTTCGTGCACAATTCGGGAGAGATGATCAGCTACGACATTTTCAGAACCCTTTTTATCTCGTATTTCTATATCGAATTCTTTAAGAAGAAGGATCCAACGAATCAAGCGTGCCTTAGCATCCTTCTTAGAAAGCAAATATCGTAGGGCAGCATGATCAGTGTAAACTATGACTTTGGATCCTATGAGATATGGTCTGAATTTCTCAAGAGCGAAGACAACTTGCAAAAATTCCTTTTCAGTAGTTGAGTATTTCAATTCGGCCTCGTTTAAGGTTTTGCTAGCGTAATAAATGACTCGAGGGAGTTTATCGATACGCTGACCTAAGATGGCTCCAACTGCAAAGTCAGAAGCGTCGCACATAAGTTCGAAGGGCTGAGTCCAATCAGGAGGTTGAATGATGGGAGCTGTGGTCAAGATTGACTTAAGAGTTTCAAAAGACGTTTTGCAGTCATTGGAGAATTCGAACTTAACGTCTTTGGCAAGTAAATTTGAGAGAGGTTTTGAAATTTTTGAGAAGTCCTTAATGAATCTTCTGTAAAATCCCGCATGGCCAAGAAATGAACGAACATCTTTAACAGACTTAGGAGGAGGTAGATTAGCAATCAAATCGATTTTAGATTTGTCGACTTCGAGGCCATTTTTGAAGACGACGTGGCTTAGAACTATCCCCTTTTTAACCGTGAAATGACACTTTTCCCAATTAAGCACGAGAGATTTTTCCTTACAACGTTTTAGTACGAGTTCTAAATGAGTGAGGCATTAGGAAAAAGAAGATCCATAGATTGAAAAATCATCCATGAATATTTCTAAGAATTCGTCCACCGTATCAGAGAAAATACTCATCATACACCTTTGGAAAGTCGCGGGGGCATTACAAAGACCAAAAGGCATGCGACGATAAGCAAAGGTTCCAAAGGGACAAGTAAAGGTAGTCATGTGTTGATCCTCTAAAGCAACAGGGATTTGGTTGTAGCCAGAGTATCCATCGAGAAAACAATAGTACTCATGACGCGCTAAGTGTTCGAGCATTTGGTCAATAAAAGGTAAGGGAAAATGGTCTTTTCGTGTGGCTGCGTTGAGCTTTCGATAGTCGATACACACACGCCATTTTGTTTTGATTTTTGTTGGGACAAGCTCATTACTTTAATTTTTGATCACTGTGACTCTCGATTTCTTTGGTACGACTTGTACCGGACTCACCCAGGTACTATCAGAGATGGGATAGATGATGTTATTGTCTAGACATTTGATTATCTCCTCCTTGACCAATTCTCTCATGTTTGGGTTTAATCGCCTTTAAACCTCACTGATGGGTTTAGCCTCATCAACTAAGTGTTGCGATGTTCCACAATTGATGGGCTAATTCCTTTTATATCGCTCAGTTCCCATCCCAAGGCGTCTTTATTTTCCCGCAAAACTTCTAGGAGTTTTTCTTCTTGGTCTTCGGTAAGATCAGAGGCCAAGATTACGGGAAGAGTTTCTGAGGAGTCTAAGTATGCGTACTTAAGGTCTTGTGGCAAGGGTTTGAGATCTAACATAGGATGTTCTTGAGTGTTAACGTTGGTTAACATTCCTTGGTTAGATTCAGAAGACGAAGGATTTAAGTCAAGAAATTCATTCAGTTCAGAAATGTATTCCAGTTCGTCGAAATCGGAATCGAAATGTTCCAGACACATTTTCAAGGCTTTAGAAGTGTCATTAGAGGTTTCGTCAACTATGGTTTGAACCATGTTGATTTCATCAGTCTCAAAATCCCTAGGTTGTTTGTTGAGATTGAAGATGTTTAGCTCAATGGTTAGGTGCCCAAAGGAAAGCCGAAGTTGACCGTTCCTACAATTTATGACAGCATTAGAGGTTGCTAAGAAGGGCCATCCAAAAATCAATGGTATTTGAACTTTGGGATTTGAGACAGGCTCTGTGTCTAAAACTATGAAATCGACAGGGAAGTAAAACTGTTCGATCTGTATCAAGAAGTCTTCAATAATTCCCAATGGCTTTTTGACAGATCGACCGGCTAACTGAAGAGTGATGTCTGTTGGTTTAATTTCCCCTAATCCAAGTTGACAATAAACAGTATAAGGAAGAAGATTAACACTGGCACCAAGGTCGAGTAGGGCACGAGAGATATGGATGTTTCCTATTTTGCAATCAATCGTGGGGCAGCCAGGGTCTTTGTACTTGACTGGGGTAAGATTCGAAAGAGCAGAGCTTGTATTCGCAGTTAGAAAGGCGGTTTTTGGGACATTCGTTGCACATTTTTGTGTGCACAATTCCTTAAGACATTTGGCATATTGAGGAATTTGTTCGATTGTGTCTAAAAGGGGAATGTTCACACGGACTTGTTTGAAAATTTCCAAAATTTTATCAAAATTTGCCGCTTTCTTCTTATTAATGAGCCTATGGGGAAATGGAGCTATGGGTTTTTTGACTCTTTGACAAGTTTCATCATTCAGGGAAGAAGATTTATCCAAGGAAATAGAAGGTGGTAAGGTCGTAGAAGATGGAATGTTGGTATTGCCAACATTAATTTTCGAAGGTGGGTCGGGTTTGCCGACACTGGAAGAAGAATTGCTGGGATTGCCAACATTTAAGGAAACTTGAGGTTTAGAGGAAATGGCATTCGAAGCCAATGGGTGATCATCAAGATTAGGGATTGGGGTCGAGTTAGAAGGTTCGTCAGGGTCGCCCACGTTATTATCAATCCTCTTTCCAGATCGAAGGGTTGTAATAGCGTTGACTGGATTATGGTTTTCGTCCTCACATGAATTTACAGCACGAGAGTTATATTTTGGATTCACCTCAGGTTGACTCGGCAACTTTCCTTTCTCGTTATTTTTCGCTAGTTCCTTTATCATATTCATCATTTGTTCCATTTGTTTTTCTAAATGCACAATTTCTGGTGACGATTGAGAAGATTGAGAGGATTGGTTTGATGGTTGAAAATTGGGGTGCCTGTAAGGTTGTTTAGATTGAGATGCTGTTTGAGAGGTTTGAGAAATTGGAGGTGGAGCTTGATAATTTGGGTTGGGAATAAAGGGTTGCACGTGAGATGGGTTAGCCGAGTTATTGGGGTTTGACCAAGAAAAATTTGGGTGGTTCCTCCAACCAGGATTGTATGTGGATGAGTAAGGATTATTTTGAGCTATAGCATTGGCTTGGTCCTGAGAGTAATAGTGGGGTAACCCTTCTCCGGCTTGAGGAGTTTGATTTTCTAAGGGAATTTGACTTGGGTCCACGACATGCACTCCTCTAGTAGAAGTACGAATGGGAACACGAATCGATTCCCATTGCATGTCCTTTTCAGAATAATCTTCTAAGAACCGCCAAGCTTCATTGGCCGTCTTAGACATAAAATCTCCTCCACACATTGATTATAGTTGAGTTCTAGTCTGATAGTTTAGCCCTTCATATGCAATTTGACATAAGTGATCTTTTAGAATTCCATGATGAGGGCAACTATATAATATCTGGTTGAATCTCTCAAAGTATTTTGAAAAAGTTTCGCCCTCATTTTGACAAAATTGATTTATCTCGGTTCGGATTTTTAGAGTTTTATGGAAAGGGAAAAACTTTTTCAAGAATGCAGTGACAAATTCATCCCAACTTCTTATGGAATGTCGTGGAAGAGAATTTAGCCATCTTTTAGCGCTTTCAAGTAGTGCAAATGGGATTAGCCTTAGCTTGATCGATTCGTTAGATAGTTGTTGCATTTTTGTTGTGGACGCATACAATTCAAATTCACTTAGAAATTCATAAGCCTTTTCAGATCCAGTAAACTTTGGTACCCCTTGGATAAAAGAATGTTTTAGCTCAAAATTGTTTCCTTCAGCTGGTGGGAACACAATGACACAGGGTTGAACGACCCTAGTTGGATAACAACGACCATGAAGAGACAAGGGTCTATCCATTTGGATATTGAGATTTTGAAAATTTTGATTTATTTGATTTTGATCTCCAAAGTTTGGAAAGTTCTGATTCACTCGATTTTGATCCAATTTGGTTGGAAAATTTTGGTTGATTCGAGAACCCCTAGGAGAATTTTGTTGGCTGACACTTTTTTCACTCATTGTTGTTAAATGCAAGCACAGAATTTAGCTACAATGAAATTTTCTGTCCTTAATGGCTCCTAACCCAAAATTATATAGTGACACGTTTGATTACTTAGATCAAAAGATTTCTTAGCCAGTTAACGGACAGGAGTTATCTGGGCACCAGGAATCACCCTTGCAATGCAGCCGAAGGTTTAAGTACCTTCAGAGTAACAACCGATATAATATTTACGAATCACCATAATATTTATAAACGGTTATTTCTCCGTCGTAGTCTAGACACAAAGAAATAATTCGTTCCAAATGAATCAACTATCACAATACAATTAAGCCGTAGCTGAGCCCGTGACTCCCTTAAGTCCAACGTCTAACCGTTATTATTAGTTAGATTCTACGATGAAATGCAATTTGTGGGCTAAGGAAAGGGTGATGAAATCCCTCACCTTATGTGAATTGGGGTATTGCCCTTAACAGAATGAATAAAAAGTGCAGAAATAACAATAATCACACAATTTAATTGCACAAATTAAAAAATTTCATTCAAGCCGCTGCCCCTGCAGAATTTTTTTACAACAATTGTCTATATTTTTTTTCCTTTTGCAGCAGAGCACCTGTAGAGTTTTAAAAATTTCTCACCTTGATCGACAGTCCTCCAGTGAAATTGGGTAGCGCTAGCGCGTTCACACCCCACTTGGTGTGCAACCGCTCCAACAATTCGACTTCAACTATTTGCAATTGTTTGACTTTTGAATTTCTCCACTTCGGTCTTGCTTGTTTTCCTTCCTTCGCTTGATCTTGATTTTGATTTCTTTTTTTTTAAAGAAATTGTTAAAACAAGGAAAGAGATTAAGGAAGAAAAAAAAGGAATAGAAGACAAAACTAGCAAGATATTTTTTCTTGTTTTTGGAGATTGCAATGTCAATAAATAACATCAAATCTGCCAATCAAGAGTTTTTTCAGAAAAAATGGAAAGGAATAGTATTAGAAGAAAATAAATCTAAAGTAAAAGGAAACAAAATAAATGAAAAGAGAAAGAGGGAAGGAGATTCTATTGAAAACAGGGAACGAAAAACAAAAGGAAAGAGTTTTTATTTTATTTTATTAATATGTTGAAAAGAAGAAAGAATTTGTAAAAGAAGAGAATGGGATTGAGAAATAAAAAGGAAAGAAATAGGTGAAAATTGGTAACTTTTTTTCCTTTTAAAATTTGTAAAATGAAGAAAAGGGGTGTATAGAAAATAGGAAAGGAAATGAAGGAAAGAAACTGAAAAATTGGTAAGAAATTAAAAGAAAAAGTGGCAAAAAAAAAATTTTTTTAAAAAGGAAAGCAATGAGAGAAAATAGCAAGCAAATTAAAGATGTGAAAACTAAAAAGGTGATTGCAAAATGAAAAGAAATTTGGGTAATGGAATTATTCAGCAACAACGAGAAATTTTAGAAAGAAATTTGTTTTTTTTTGTTTTTTGTTTTTTAGACAGACTTGTAAAAGAAGAAAGAGATCTGTACGAAGGAGAAGAAATAAAAGAAAGGAAAAGCAATGAAATCAGTGAAATTTGGCATGTATTTTTTTCTCTTGGTAGGAAGATTATAGTATCATTAATTAATACCAAATCAAGCCAATGGAGATTTTTTTATATATATATAAAAGAAAGCAAAACAAAATAAAATAAAAACTAACACGAATCGGGAATTAAATAAATAATAAAATTCAGTGTTTACCTCACCGGCAACGGCGCCAAAAACTTGATCGACGCTTTCTAATGAATCAGAAAAGCGCGATATTTGTAATAAAATTCTGCAAGCGCACAGGTGTGTAGCATACAGGTCGAACACAGGGAGGTGTTATTAAAAATTATTATCTATTTATTCTTGGGCGAGTTAGACGAAGTTTGGAGTTGTTGTTTTTTTATGTTGTTGAAATTACTCTGAATCTAATCAGTATCAAATTCAACAATTGAAAAGAAAAGGAACAATTACTAGAAAAAGAGAATAACAACTAGAACAATAACAGAAATTAAAAGTAGGATTCCTGTTGAAACTAATCAACAGTGAATCGCTAACAAGCAGTAATAAAAGACAATAACAATATGCATTCTACCCAAACCTAATTAGGTAGATAACACAAATTGTTATGAAATTAAAATAACAATAAAACTAGAAAAAGAAAAGACTTTTATTAGAACAAAAGAGAATACAGAATAGAAAAATGAATGGCATTTACAATGGGACATCATGTATATTTATAGAGATGTAGACCAAATCCTAATCAAATCAATGACTAAATGGCCCTCTTTTCCCAGAAGTAATATCATATCTCATGCCTTCCTTGACCAAGCTTGATTAGAAAGCAAATCACGGTGAATATCTTCCAAATCTTCCCTATCTTCGATGTGGCAAATTGATTGATTGATTGATGAGCAGATTGTATGTGACTAATTCTTCCAAACAAGAATACTCATTAGACTCCAAAGGCAACAAGGGATAAAATCTTCAAAATTGATCTTTTCTTGGCAATAAATCAATCAGAAATTCTTCTAATTGGAAATTGAAAAATGAATGTTCTGAATTGATTTCCATGACTACTCCTGAAATGTCTATTAGTGAATATCATACATACACATGAATATGTATATATATAACATAGCACTAATTAATATATTCTTCATAGCCAAGGGGCAGTGTGAACGCGTTCTGTTCTTTGCCAAAAAGTGAGCTCGACGGGGATCGAACTCAGGTCTCTCAGTACAAATTTCCATGCAATTACCAGTGAGCTACAACGTCTTTTGTAATTGAGATGGCTTTAATACGGGGAAGTAGCTTTTTATCTGTAGTTGGCCTTTAATTTGAAATGAAGGGGCATTTCTTGACATCCTGTAAAAACACACAAAAGTAACCAAAGTATCATTTATTTATTTACAAAAGATAAAATATAAGAGCATAAAATAAACACATTTCTATGTTAATCACGCCCCAAAGGGCGGGGAAACGCAGTGTTCAGACATATTAATCCACATCAGTGGACCGACCCTGACGATCCAAAGGCTTGACTGAGTACTTGCCTGAGACATGGGCTAGATTGTCTCGAAATCGGTAGAGGACTATCTTTTTCCTCGGTTCACAGATGGAAATCCAACTTCCAATACAACATTTTGCGGTTTTAGTTGTAAACCTATATATGGCGACATAGTGGTATGGGGCACTTACGCCGTCTATGATTGATACTTATGATTGAAATTGTTTTGACACTATACACTTATAGTAATAATAAAAGATGAAATTTAGCGTATCAAGCATTCTTTGGCTATTATAAGGTAAAACCCTATCCTCCGGCTTGCGTTGCGTTATGTGATGGGACCTAGGTCTTATAATAGCTTCATTGTTCTTTATTTAGCATTGCGCTGTTGTTTTATGCACTGGTATTCTTGGGAGGAAACCCATTTCATGTTATACGGCGTGGTCCCTTGATTTACCTAACTTTAAAATAAAGATTAATAACTATTTTAGTTCTTACACCAGTCACATGACTGACCTGGAGTTTATTGTTTTAACCTAAACTCTGGGTGCCCCTATTTTCCATACGGGCAGCTAGTAGTTTTGGTTTTGCAGATTTATATTCACAGGAACCTGGTTTACAGCTGGAATGATATCCGGAAAGCTCTGTATCCGTATATCTCTTTCAGTTGTGTATTGTATTATTTTTCTGCTGCAGTAATGTATTTAAATCTCTGATATTTCTCTGATGTATTATATTTGGTTATACTTTGTATATTCTTGTATTCTGATGGAATTGTTGTAATAAGCAATGAAATGTTCTTCTGTTTGTGTTCCGATTTGTCATGTTCTCAAAACAATCAGGGGTTTCGAACGGTCTTGGTTGGTTTAACGATCGATTCAGATTGAGCGGAATTACAGATTGTTACATGTGGTATCAGAGCTTTGGTTTATAAAGCTCGAGAAAAAGACATATTAGAACCGAAGGAAAAATTCATCAGAAATTGGATTAGTAATATCCAATGAGAATGACTCGTTAGAGATGGGATCAGTAGCATCCGAGAACGAGTGTAAAGAGTGTCGTTTTTAAAAATAAAAGTGAAAACAAATTTCGTTTGAAAATTTACATCAATCATTCGTATTTGAATATTATTTTTATATTGATTTGGACAATCAAGTATATAAAGATTTCGTGTATACGTCTGATCCGCGTGTATTTGAAGTTTTAATATACTATATAGATATAGAATCACACTTTAGTCACCCGGAGAAGATACTGATGATTGATATATCATCATCAGTGAATATATGTTTGAGTTTCGAAGGTGGAATTTTTATATATTTCCAATTGACTGGTGTAAGAACCAAAACTAGATAGGGCTTATTGTTGTGATTTGGCATCAAAAATCTAATTTTTTGGACTATGTATCAAAGTTATGAATTTGAAAAGATAATCAACTAATTGATTGCTGATTGTGTTGTTTGATTATTGCTTTGATTAATTAGAATTTGAACCATATAACCAAATTGACCAAACATTTGAACTGTATCGAAAATTGTTTGAAAATGCATGCATGTACATATATATGTGTGAACAGGTCATAGCAAGGAGGCTAGAGCAGAAGAATAAAATTGTCTGCCCGACAATTAGGTACATGTTTATTGTATTTCTTGGGAATTTGATGATTCTATGAGCCAATTGGCTTTTTCTTTTTCTTTTGGATTGGTGAGGGCCATGGGAGGCAATTTGAAATATCCCGAAGCTCTCGGTGCAGGGGAGGTTATGGCGAAATTTTTCGAAAATTTAGGGTGTTAGCCAAATTTTTGAAAAATTTGAAAAGTTCTTAGAAACTGAAAAGTTGAAGAACTTAAGCCATAATGAAAATAATGAAAGTTGAGTTGGTTTGTTAAACAACTTTCAGCTTCATTCCTTTTCGGGGACGAAAAGTTTTAAGTGGGGGAGATTGTGATAACCTGGAAATCCGAGCCAATTTAAAATTTTTATTTTGGCAATTTTGATGAATTTTGAATATTTAAAATGATTTATTTTAAATAATGACGACGAGAAATTTATTTTGAATAGAATTCGAACGTATATATTTATTTGAATCGTCGTTAGAATATAAATAATTATTTATAATTATAAAAGGAATTGAAAATGGCGCGGTAGTTTGAAAATTCGATTTCAAATTTCAGATGAATGTACAGGATTCAAAATAAACCGGATTTTGACGAAACCAAAAATAATTGAATCTATTTGAGAATATCTTTCCAACGAATCCGAAAAATAGAAATTTCATAGCGGAAATAAAAAGATATGCCCAGTCGAAAATTCAGAATAGTCGCTATGGAATTTTGGCCCTTAAAATGGAAATTTTGCAAACGACCACGGTTTTCGACGAAACCCCTTTTGTTGGATCCGGGATGTAGAATTATTGCTAGATTCCAAAATTCATGATTTTCTGAATCAACATGTGAGCGTGGCGAGGTAAAACATGTTTTGACAGTTTCAGTCAATTTCGGTCGACTAGAAAATGACCATTTTTCAAACAGTATCAAAATTTGGCGAAATTAGTTTTTTTATGACCGTATTGTCAATACGAAGCTAGAAAATATTTTTCGGCAATTTTTAGAGTCTGTATGTGGCCCCGGTAAATTGAAAAGTGCGTTAAAATTAAATATAAACTGATTTATATTTTAATTTTGAGAAAAACTGACCGTAACAGTAGAACTGGGTTACGAAACATATCCCGTTGTGTTCGGGACGGGGGTAATTATCTAGGGGCGATAGTCGGTGGGTTCGATTTCGAGTTCGAAATAAATAGTTGCTTTTTGAAGTAATAAAATGGAATAAAATAGTTAAATATAACCCCCCAAAACTTTCTCTCTCCCTCACAATAAAAAAACCCACATTGACTCTTCCTCCCCCAAAATTGCATAGGCGATTCACAACGCCAAACCTCAGCCCCCCTCGCCTGACCCGCCATCGCTCCAACCCCCCACCCCGTCGGCCAACGACCCCCTCTCTCCTCCGCTCGACCTCTCTCCTCTAAATTCCCCAATCCTCAATGCCAAGACCGCTGCTCCGGTTTCCCCTGGCCCACCGTGGCCAGCGCAACCGCACCACTTACGGAAGCTGGCGACCACCCCTTTTTCGCCTTTAGATGTAAGTTTTTCTTTTTATTATTTTTATTTATATAAAAACTGTTTTCTTTGTGATAAAAACTAATTTTTCTTTGTTATAAAAACTAGGATTTTAATGTGATAAAAACTAGGATTTTTTATATGATAAAAGATTATATTTTTATCATATAGAAAGATTATATTTTTATCATATAGAAAGATTTTATTTTTACCATATAAAAGATTATATTTTTGCTTAAGAAAAGTTTAGATTTTTAGATTAGGAAAAAATAGATTTTTATCAATATGAAGTTTAGATTTTCATTCATATAAAATTTTGATTTTTAATGAAGTAAAGATTGTATTTTTAATCATAAAAAGGTTAGATTTTTAAAGGTAGAAAGATACGATTTTTAACATATAAAAATATGATTTTTATATGTGTGACAACGATATAAAAATTCGATTTTTATATCTATAGAAGTAGCAATGTAAAAGTATGATCTTTTATTTGTATGTAGCGAAATAAAGATTTGATTTTTAGAATAATAAAAACATAATTTTATATTTTTATATAAGTACGAAGTTAGAAATAGAATTTTTATCCATATAGCGTAGTTATAAAAATGTGATTTTTATATACATAGCAACAATATAAAGATGCAATTTTTATATATGTAGTGGATACGGACAATGAAAGTGACAAAAGGCAAGCACGACGAAGATTTCCTACATATGAAGATTCGTGGCTTTGGTTTAGCTTCTCGGTGTGAAATTCTCACTTCACATTTATTTTCTAGTTTGAAATATATACTAGGATGCAGATGGTGCTTAGCAGCACCCGACACCCATTGACCACGGACCATGGATGACTTGTTTGTTTAATTGATGTGTTATGAAAGTTGATTGTGTGATGTGGGATGGAATAAAATATTTTATAGTTGAAAATATTTTATAGTTAAAAATATAATTTTTAACGTGTATATAAAATAAATATTTATAAACAAATCGGACAATTTGTTTATATACACACATTTGACTGATATTGATTGGGACGATAAATTTTACACATCGCCCAACTGCATAAATAAAACATGTGTTTGATTGTTTAAAAACCCAACACGGGTGTTGGGATGAAATTGGCTACACACTAGTCCCAATAATTAGTTGTATGTCGATCGATTGATTGACAGGCTGTTATAAGCGTTAAATATTTATATTTGATGCTTATGCAGTGTAGAATGCACTCTGGATGATGGTTGATTATTTATCGTTGCTATTATTTACATGTGTTGAAGGGAATCCATATAATTAATATTATATGGTAATTGATTGAGCCTCATTCCAAGTTGAAAAATAAAGAAAATTCATGTGTTGAATAAAAGAAAATTCATGTGCTGAATAAAGAAAATTCATGTGTTGAATAAACTATATATTCATGGTTGAATAAAAGAAAATTCATGTGTTGAAGAAAATTTATATTCATGTGTTGAATAAAAGAAAATTCATGTGTTGAATAAAAAAATATATATTCATGTGTTGAATAAAGGAAAATTCATGTGTTGAAGAAAATATTCATTTGTTGAGTAGAATAACGAAGTTATTGAAATATATAAAGCCGTGTTGATTAGATATGCGCCATTTTGACGCGAACGATATTTATATTGATTTTATTCATTTTTAAATGAACATCGAAAAGGAATTGATTTCAAAATACAATGTTTTGAAAATACTATCATTTATATATCGATGATATGAAATATTCAATTTTGATTAGAAATTGAATATGAAGTTGAAATCGTTTTGAAAACGAATTTAAAACTATTTATAAAATACTTTTTAAAAGGAAATCGACGAAATATATATAATATATATATAATGACCTGAATAGAACGCGCCGCGCTGCGGCAGTTCGTGGATTTCGACCATTGACTTCGAATGGATATTACGGGAGATCCGACCAACAAATTCTCCTGAAACTGAAACCGTTGGGTTCGTATCGAAAAGAGCTTTCTAACAAATATTAGAGATTTGAAATCTAATGGTTGGATTTGGAATTATGTCCAAATCAAATTTGGAAATGGTCGTTGTAAGTGCAGTTCGATGGCCGTTTATGGAAATCGACTGTACGGGCCTTGATAAAATTATTAAAAATAGTAATAATTTGTGTAAAATCATAGGAAATGATTTGGAAAGAATTGGGATGAAAAATTCCACATTTTAAAAGATAAAAATAGATTTTATCGAAATGAACTAGTTTTGAACTAGAATTATAATCCATTTATTTTTGAAATAAATAAATTGGATTTGAAAGGGTTTTAAAAGTAACCAGAATTTCCAATAATTGAATTGGAATGGATTTGAATCGAAATTGTCTTTGGAATATTTCGATGTTGGATTTCGTGATTATACAGATATTGTTATGGAAATTTGAAAGATATATTTATATCGTTATTTCCAATACGATATTTGTTGGTCGTAGAATTTGATATTGAATATAAGCCGATATATTTTCTATTCAGTCCCTTGTATTTAATATCAAATGGGAATTGGGTTTATCGTGAACTATGTTTTAACGACATTTGTTCTTTAACCCGATTTACAGTGAAATGTGATTTGGAATTTATAAATTTTTTGTTAAGATTTACAGGAGATTTTCCAAAGTAAAGTTTTCCAATTTAATAAAATAAATTGGAATGGAATGGAATTCGATTTGGTAATAATCGAAGTGAATTTCTGTGGAGGGAGACAACTAATATATTTGGAATTTAAAAGGCTTTGCCATTATTCCATTTATATTATTAGTCGGATATGGATGTTTATATTGATTATATATATATCGATTTGTTTTCCATGAAGATTCCATTGTAAATGGAATGTGATTTTGGGTTTATAGTGAACCATGTTTTAAATGACATTGGTTCTTTAATCCAGTTAAAGACAGGATATGATTTCCCAAGTTAAATAATCATTGATAATGATTTTTGGGAAGATTAAAACCAAGTGGAGTTTTAATGAATCTTTAATTAGATTGAAATGATCCAGAATGGAGTATCACCAGTTTTGCTCCAGGCAATAGTTAAATCTTTAATTAGATTTGAACGTGAAATGGTAATTGAATTTACCGATAACACCGTGGTGTTAGATATGGAGTATTACCAGTTTTACTTTATGGGATGAATACGTTGGGGTTGGGAAATTTAACAAGTGATTACTTTGGTAAGGTTCGTTAATCCCGACAAGTTTGGATAAACCATAATTTGGTTTGAACTGATATTCAAAAGAAGATTAAAGAATAAATTTAAAGAATTTATCTTTTATAAAATTAATGGGAACCTTTCCCAAAGTATAAAAATATTTGAATAAAAGAATATTCTGAATTGGAATGAGGCGTATGTTGTGTTTGTGTAACACTTGTTTATTATATACGCGAGTTATTCAGAAAGACCGGGTTTATCCCATTCTGAATAACTGATTCGACGATGTGTCAAGGATGAAGACGGTGGTCGAAGACCGAAGGTCTTCACATCATTTGGATAATTACTGATGAAGTTGATTGGGCTGTACACCCAAGAGGAGGGAATCAGTTAGTGATCGTCCAGACGTACTTGGAGATCGATGGATATGCGAGGTACAAGGTGCCTCCGGTTTCGTTCAGACCCAGAACGGACTTGTAAATGGAATGTGTGTCTGATATTGGATATCATTCTATGTGATTGATGGATATCGGTTGCATGGAGTGGTTTGCCTGTGTGGCATGCTAAGATGCAAATAACCAAGGCTTTTGTTGAAAAGCAAAGTCTTATGGTTGATGATCAAAGCACCGCCTGTGTGGCACAACTTTGTGTAGCGTTAATTCGCGAGCCTCACACCCCGGTTGTGAACCAGAAACGGGAGAGGACATCAGGGAGGGCATGTGTAATGACCCACATTTTCAGCGATATAATAATTAATTAATTTAATTATTGAAATAGTGATTAAGAGAATATAATGGTAATTTTATTAAATAACTTTGAATATTTAATTAAAATAATAATTAAATAATATATTTAATTCAGAAATAATTAGAATTGGCGGACATGGCGATATGGTGTGAATTGGGAAATTCGAAATATATAATTCAGTTTAAAATTGAATTACGATAACGAATATATTATTTAAACGACGGTTGAGCATATAAATTATATTATAAATATAATCGAGCTCGAAATGGCGCTGCAGTTCGTAAATTGGCGATTCGAACTTCAAACGAATATACAGAAGCCGTTTTAAATCGGATTTCTGTGAAACAAGAAACGTTAGGAGCTGGTGAAGTATATTTTTCTAGTGAAAGAGAAAAATCGGGATTTCGTTGTGTAGGTTTTTAGTTATGTCCAAATTAAATATTCAGAAAAACAACGGTATATTCGTTCGTGGCCATAACGATTATTCAAATATATTTGAATATCGGTTTTGAATTTAGACAAGGTTCTTTTGGGACATAGTGATAATTTAATTTTTAGAATTTTACTATAATTTTTAATTAATTTAATAAGCGAATTTTTATTTGAAGTATTTTGCACCCTATAATCAACATTTTGAAGTTTCAAAATGTGAGTTAATCTACCGGTATTATTATATTTCTGGGATCGTGACACCTCGTTGGACACGACTGTATTTTCATTTCTGTCTGTAGCAATCCGTAAGTAAGCGGAGTTTTTCGTGATGGGTACACTCTATTTGTTACTTGCGAAGTAAGGACGATTATATATATAAATATTCATGCGGTCCAAATAAGTGCATATATGTGGTTTTTGTTCCTTGGCTGTTAAGTCTATACCCCTCACTTTCAAACTGCAGAACACGTATATCCTTCAAACTTCAAGGCCAAGCTTCGTACACATCAGTCTCTTCTAAACGCTATATGTGTATTACTTAAGGCCAAACGTTTTTAACTAATATATATATGAACACGGTACACATCCTCCATCCTTTAGTCTTTCTTTTCTCGGTCTATAGCAAAATAGAAATGGAAACTAAAAATATTAAAAATAAACACTACTCCTCTTACTAGAACCACCGAATGATTTACCTCACTTTTTACGCATTAAGCACCATTTGTTTCGCGAGTTCTTCTTACAGTGGAGACTCAAGATAGCCGGTAGTGTAGTAGGGAGGGGTGTGGAGCAGTGAAGTTCATGTGGTTCTGTGAATCATGGAGGCAGGAGTGGGAGTGGAAATAGCAGAAAATGGCGCAAGGAAAGGCCACTGGCTTGGGCACGTGAGGGGTTTAAAGCTTCCAGTGAAGGATCTCAGTACTGTAACGTGTTGAAGCTTGGAGAATAAGGAGTGATGCTGTTGATTTTCGTGAGTTCCTGTAGCCTCTCTAATGAACGCGGGCTTCAGTTTTTGTGTACTGTGTTAATGGGATTAAACGATGGAGTTGAAGAGGAAATGATTGGGGGCGGTTTCCCTTTGTTTCTAGGAAGAAGGACAGTAGTGGAGAACAGTGGTTGTTTTGTTTGGTTGAACGGTGAAAAGGAGTAAGATTTGCGGTTCTTAGTTTTGAAGGAGGGGATGTTGAAAGTGTGTACACGCGGGGTGAAAAGGGGAGTATTTGTTGTTCTGTTGGAGTTTAAAACATGAATGGTTGGAGATGAAGGAGTTCCGGAAAGGAAGATAATGGTACGTTTAGTTTTTGAAATGGTGAAGCAAATGGGAGAAGAGCATGAGCATCGGCAATGGAGGAAAAAGAATAAACAGGAGCAGATCCAAAAATTTCATGGAAGAAGAGATGCTACTAGGGCTATGCGGGTTGGTGCATTCAAAGCGTTTCCATACGTTATCGGAATCTAACGAAACAAGATCCGTTGGGATCGTATGGACGTTGGCTACGCACTGGAACTGACTGGGAGCGAGTCTGAGCTCGTTACAATTTATAGCAAAATAAATTGTCCGTATGAATCAAGCGATGGTTATCGTTATTAACGATGATCGTCCAATGTGAGTAAAACTCACTATCTCTGATCAGTTTATATTTTAATATAAACTGCACTTTATTTTTGATAAATAATGATTGATTGTTGTGTATTGATTGTTTGGACTGTTAAATAGATTTAATTGAAAACGTAGATATAGTTATATATAAAAATCGACAATCAAATATTGATTATGTTTAACAGTATATTTCATGTTGAAATTAAATCGATGTTATATATGTTGATTAACATCTGTGGATGCAGGGAGACAGGTTGGAGGAATCCGACTGGATTCCTCAACATATATTTTATTGTTTTTCATATATTGTAATATATGATGTGATATATAATCTGTTGATGATTATGTATGTTTGGATGATATCGATAACTGTGTTTGGTATTTTAAATACCATAAGAAAATAGTGGGATGTAAAAAGGGGATTTTCAAAGTATAATTTGAAATAAATTATTTATATAAAATCAATGGATTTTATATATAAAAGGAAAAAGGATTTTAAATAAGGAAATAATTATAAAATCAAAAGAATATGAAAGAAATTATTTGTAAAAAGAATATAAAAGAAATTATTTGTAAATCAAATATAAAGGAAATTATTTGTAAAACAAATATAAAAGAAATTATTTGTAAATCAAATATAAACGAAATTATTTGCAAAACAAATAGGAAGAGAAATATTTGTAAAACATTTACAAATAAATTAGGAAAAGGAATATTTATAAAACATTTACAAATAGAATTTTAAAAGAAAATATTTGTAAAACATTTACAAATAGAATTGAAAAGAATTATTTATTTATTAAATAAATAGAATTAAAATGGAATATTCATTTAGAGAATAAATAGAATTATAAAAGAAATATTTATTTGGGAAAATAAATAGGATTAGAAAAGGTAATCATTATAAGTGAATAAACGCTGTTGAAAGGTAATCATTATAAGTGAATAAACGCTGTTGAAAGGTAATCATTATAAGCGAATAAACGCTGTTGAAAGGTAATCATTATAAGTGAATAAACGTTGTTGAAAGGTAATCATTATAAATGAATAAACGTTGTTGAAAGGTAATCATTATAAGTGAATAAACGCTGTTAAAAGGAAATCTTTATAAAGGAATAAACGTTGTTAAAAGGAAATCTTTATAAAGCAAATAAAGTTAGTGAATAAGGGTAAATCGACAATGAGTTAATCGAATATTAGTTATTCGATTAGAGTTAATCGATAGAGTTAATCAGTTAGAGTTAACTAGTTATAGTTAACCGGTTAGAGTTAAATCGATAGAGTTAATTAAATAGAGTTAATCAAATTTGAGTTAATCGAATATTAGTTATTCGAATAAAATCGAAAGGAGTTATCGATTATAGTTTAATCGAAAGAGTTATAGATTAGTTTAATCGGAAGGAGTTAAAGGAGCTATCGATTATAGTTTAATCGAAAGGAGTTACCGATATTAGTTATTCGAAGGGAGTTAATCGAATATTAGTTATTCGAAGAGAGTTAATGGTCGAATTCGATTATTTTGAATTCGGGAAAGTATTATTTACTTTCCAGTTTATAAATCAAGATTTATTTATTTATAAGTAAATTAGAGTAGGTTAATTATTCAAATTAAGGAATAAGAGTTATATTTGAAGTTAGAAATGTCGAAAGTAGGGATTATAACGTATCGTTAAAATCAATGTTTTCAATAAAGAAGTGGATTCGTAAATAGAATCCGAAGTTTCGTAAAGAAGTTTGTTAAAGGTTTAAAAGATAAACTTGGCCATTTCGAAGTTAAAACGTTGTTCAGTTAAGGTCTGAGAGGTAATTATACCCTAACTTGATTGACTTCCTTCTTAACTAAGGAATGGTAAGGTTTGATAGTGAAGGAGTTTTGGAAATTTTTTCCAAACGAGAATCAGAAATGTTTTCTGATAATAGAAAAATAAGAATTTAGAATATATAGAACAGGGGATAAAGTAAATTGATGAACGAAAGAGATAAATGTTAAATTATGATTGATCGATATGATTTCCACTTGGAAATAATATCGTTGTTTGCACACCTGTTTTTCTTTGATAGTTAACTCACCGACTATCGAAGTTTTTGACCATTTTAACGTTGTTAGTATGGAGAGACCGGTTGGATTATTATCCAAAGAACCACTCTGTATTGGCATAAACGTTGCGAATCATATATGCCAAAGATAATTAAAGACGGAGTAAAGTGCAAGGGCTATTGTATAAATCTTAGCTAACAATTGCCTAAGATGGATGTACTGAATTGTGCCTTCGGTTTGTCAGGTCCCAGGACGACATGTATGGAAGAATGTATGACAGAGTATATTTAATAGATAGCGTAAGTTGATCTCTTCAAATGTATTTACGTTTGGTGGCGGAGGAATTCGTTTCTCTTAGCTGTATACTCATGGTATTTTTGGGGAAATCAATTTGTGTTTTGGCAGGTATGACGATGTGACATTCAAAGTGAATATACGTGTGATCTGTCAGAGATAAGTGTAGCTTCTAGCCTCAGAACCGGGAAATGACAAAAATCGGGCAGGCAGCATGGCTATGTAGGTCGCACCTATTAGGGTGTATAATCACCTGATCTAGAGTTTCATTTACTTCTAAAAATCTATTGTTGATGCTGTCCCATTCGGGAAACGGTTGTTGATCCCAACCGTTGGTGATATACATTCGATACACTCAAGTGAAATGAGTGGTCGGTCATGTGTGGCCGGGTTGCAAGATGTTCTTGTTGAACCCAGTGTACTCCTCTCTAGAGGTACACTAGCGAAAGGTGGTTCCATACCTTGTCATAGTTGGAAATCCATTACCCAATACGTGCTTGCGGTTTTGATTGTATACTATACATGTAGAACGTGAGATGAAAGCGTTTCTGCTAGATGATTATTATATTGTGGTTGATAGACATTATTATAATATCAAAAGGTTTTTGATATAAAGATATTTTGGATTCTCATAAGGGAAAAACCCGTTCCGTTATACGGCGTGGTCATATGAGATATCGTTTACTAGTACAAACTGTTTTAAACTGTTTTACTCATACCGGTCTCATGACTGACCCGGAGTTTATTTTGTTTTGTTTTCCCTAAACTCTTGGGTGCCCAATTTTATACGGGCAGTCAAGTAGTCGGGATTTTACAAATACCTGAAGAGCAGGAGCAGGAGGCTTCAGAAATGATATAGCTATAGCTATTTTCCGCTGTGTTGTAAGTGCTGTACTTTGGAAATGACATGTATACTCAAGTACAGATTTATATTTCAAAGTTATGTTATATATTATATGTTATTCGTTCTGTTGTGAGGTTCGTGTTATTCTGATGTTCTTCTTCTTCTATTTTATGTTTCTATCTTATCTTCCCTCACCCTCTGTTTTCTTTCTATTAATTACAGGTATTTTTCGAAGTTTGGTTAGTCTTCATTGAGTTTATGTCGATTACCAAAGTCGACAAAAACCGGGTCGTTACAGTATGCGTTTCCTTCTAGCCAGGGCGGTGTTAGTGACCAACCAGCCCTGACATTTATATTATTTTCACCTGTGTGGTTGTTGGATTGCGAGGCGCCTCGGATATATCGGTGACTATGTGGAGCCGATGGAGTCATTTGGCTCATTTACGCCCCAAAGGGCGAGGAAACGCAGTGTTCAGGCATTTTAATCCACATCGGTGGACCGGCCCTGACGATCCAAAGGCTTGACTGAGTACTTGTCTGAGACATAGGATAGATTGTCTCGAAATCAGTAGAGGACTATCTTTTGCCTCGGTTCAGAGATGGAAATCCAACTTCCAATACGACATTTTGCGGTTTTAGTTCTAAACCTATATATGGTGACATAGTGGTATGGGGCACTTATGCTATAACAACCCGGAAATTCTGGGCCAATTCAAAATTTTATTTTGGCAATTTGAGCGAATTTTGAATATTTAAAATGAATAATTTTAAATAATATCAATGAGAAATTTATTTTGAATAGAAATAGAACGTATATATTTATATAGATCGTTGTTAGAATATAAATATTTTATTTATAATTATATAAGGATGTAAAAATGGCGCGGTATTTCGAAAATTCGATTTCAAATTTCAAATTAATGTACCGGGTGCAAAATAAACCAGATTTTGGCAAAACCAAAAATATTAGAATCTATTTGAGAATATATTTCCAATGAATCCGAAAAATCAAAATTTCATAGCGGGAATCAAAAGTTATGTCCAGTTGAAAATTCAGAATAGTCGCTATGGAATTCTGGCCCTTAAAAATGGAGATTTTGCAAACGACCTCGGTTTTCGACGAAATCACTTTTGTTGGATCCGTGATGTCGAATTATTGCTAGGTTTCAAAATTCATAATTTATCGAATCAATATGTGAGCATGGCAAAGGAAAACGCGTTTGACCAGTTTCAGTTGATTTTAATCGACTGGAAAATGTCCATTTCTCAAACGGGCTCAGAATCTGACGAAATTAGTTTTATTAAAACCGTATCGTCAATATGAATCTAGAAAATATTTTTTGGGAATTTTTAGAGTTCATATGAGGCCCTGGTAATTTGAAATGTGCGTTTAAATTGAATATATAAAGATTTATATTTTAAATTAAACGAAAACCTATCAAAACGATAAAATTGGCTTATGTTACATATCCCATTGTGTTCGGATTGGGGATATTACCCTAGGGACGGCAGTCGGCGGGTTCGATTTTGAGTTCAAAATAAAAAGTTACTTTTTTGGACTTTAAAATTTAAAATTAAATAATTTAAAATAAAATAAACCCCCTTTAATCTCCTTACTCGGTCAACCTCCCGCCGTCCTTCACTTTCACGTTCGATTTCAGAAATAAAGAAGAAGAAAAAAAACTGAACGACCGTCGCTCCCTCCGATCTGACCTCCGCCCACCGCCGATCGAGACCCCCTCCCCGTGTCGCTCCCCTCTCCATCCTCCTCTTCTCCTTCCCGCTTCCCTCCTTCTGCTCGGCGTGAACCCCAAACACCCCCTTTCCGAAACTCTAGCTGCCGGAGCGCCATGGAGCCACCATCCGCCACCTACACAACCCCCGCCGACCCCCTCCGACCTCAGGCGACGGTGAACCCCCCTCCCCTTAAAAACAAAGGTAAAAATTGTTTATTTCAGTTTATGTATTTCAGTTCTTCAAGTATTTCCTTATATAAAACTGAAGAAAATTAAATGATGATCTATATAGTAATAAAAATATGATTTTTATATCATAGATATCATGAGAATATGATTTTATATAATGTAGAGTAATAAAGATGTGATCTTTATAGAAGTAGCAATGTAAAAATATGATTTTTATATAGTAGAGAATATAAAAATATGATTTTTACTAAGGTAGAGTAATAAAAATATAATTTTTATATAGGTATGATAATAAAAATTCGAGCTCTGTATTAGAAGTAGATATATAAAAATATAACTTTTATATAGAAGATAGCGTTGTAAAAATATATGAATTAGAAATATAATTTTATTATATGATTAGAATTATAAAAATATGATTTTTGTATCATATGAGGAATAAAAATATGATTTTTATGAAGTTAGCGTGATAAAAATATAATCTTTATTATATGAACACCGTTATAAAAATAGAATTTTTATCTATATAGTAGCGGTATAAAAATAGAATTTTTATCTATATAGTTGCGGTGTAAAAATAGAATTTTTATCTGTACAGTAGCAATATAAAAATGAGATTTTTATATACATAGCAACAATATAAAAATGTGATTTTTATATATGTAGTGGCTACGGACAATGAAATTGACAAAAGGGGGGCGACAAAGATTTCTACATAAGAAGAGTCGTGGCGTTTGGTTTTGCTAGTCGGTGAGAACTTCTCACTTTAAATCTTGTTTTCTAGTTAAAAATATATACTAGGATGCAGACGGTGCTTAGCAGCACCCGACACCCGTCGTCCACAGACCATGAACGACTTGTATACTTGTTTGATGTGTTGTGAAGTTTGTTTGTGATATTGACGTGAAAACGATAATAAAACATTCATGTGTTGAAATAAATTAATTATCGTTAAAAATATAATTTTTAACGTGAATGTGAATAAATAAATATTCATTTACAAACCGGACGGTTTGTTTATGTACACCTATTTGAAGGATATTGATTGGGACGATAAATTTTACACGTCGCCCAACTACACAAATAATATTCAGTGTTTGTGGATTGAGACACCACAAGGATGTTGGGATGATATTTGACGCACAGTAATCCCAATTATTTAGTTGTATGTCGATTGATAGGTCGACAGACTGTGTAAGCGTTAATTATTTATATTTGATGCTTATGCAGTTATGTTGTGCACTTTGGATGATGGTTGATTATTTATCGTTGCTGTTATATACATGTATTGTATGGAATCCATATAATTAACATTATATGGTAATTGATTGGGCCTCATTCCAATCAGGAAAATAAGGAATATTATAATATAAAGATTAATGTGTTGAATAGAATAAATAGTCATGTGTTGACGATGCTCATGTGTTGAAAATATTCATGTGTTAAGTAAAATATTTTAACAATAAAATTTACATCTTTATCATATATGAAATTAGAAACTAACTGGAAACTAGATAAGATGAGTGGTTTCCTGGGCATTGATCTGATGTTGGTTTCGGCCTTCGGGGTTAATATTTAGGGAATCGTTCTCTTACTAATTTACGGTTGGAGTCTGATTAAAAATTAAACGATAAAAATCATAATTTTATAAAATATATTAAATAATAAAAATAGTCATGTGTTGACGATGCTCATGTGTTGAGAATATTCATGTGTTGAAAGAACTATAGATTCATGTGTTGAATAGAATAAATATTTATTTGTTGAATAGAGTAACGAAGTTATTGAAATATATAAAGCCGTGTTGATTAGAGATGCGCCATTTTGACGCGAACGGTATTTATATCGATTATATTCGTTTTTATAATGAATATAGAAAAGGAAGTGATTTCAAAATATAACATTTTGAAAATATTATCATTTGAATATCGATGATGTGGAATATTCAATTTTGATTCGAAATTGAATATGAAGTTGAAATCGTTTCGAAAATGAATTTAAAATGATTTATAAAATACGTTTTAAAAGGAAATCGACGAAATATATATATATATTATATAATGACCTGAATAGAACGCGTCGCGCCGCGGTAGTTCGCGAATTTCGACCATTGACTTCGAATTGACGTTGCGGGAGATCCGACCGTCGGACTCTCCTGAAACCGGAACCGTTGGGTTCGTATCGAAAAGAGATTTCCTATGAATATTAGAAATTTGAAATCTAATGGTGGATTTGGAATTATGTCTAAATCAAATTTGGAAAAGGACGCTGTAAGTGCAGTTCGGTGGCCGTTATTGAAAACCGACTGTACGGGCCTTGATAAAATTATTAAAAATATTAATAATTTGTGTACAATCATAATAAATGATTTGGGAAGAATTGGGATGAAAAATTCCACATTTGTAAAGATAAAAATAGATTTTTATCGAAATGAACTAGTTTTGAACTAGAATTAAAATCAATTTATTTTTGAAATAAATAAATTGAATTTTAAAGGGGTTTTAAAAGTAACCAGAATTTCCAATAATTGAAGTGGAAATGGATTTGAATCGAAACTGTCTTTGGAATATTTTGATGTTGGATTTCGTGATTATACAGATATTGTTATGGGAATTTGAAAGATATATTTATATCGTTATTTCCAATACGATATTTGTTGGTCGTAGAATTTGATATTGAATATAAGCCGATATATTTTCTATTCAGAGCCTTGTATTTAATATCAAATGTGATTTGGGTTTGTCGTGAATTGTGTCTTTATTAACACTGTTCTCAAACCCAGTTGAGAAAAAGATTAAATCTTTCTATTTATATTTAATGAAGTGTTCCAATTAAATAATATTAATTGGAATTGAATTTAAATTAGTTTTTGGGTTTATCGTGAGCGGTGTTTTGAATAACACCTGTTCTTTAACCCGATTAACAGTGGGAAGTGATTTTTGGTTTATCGTGAACCGTGTTTTAGATGACATTGGTTCTTTAACCTAGTTAACGACAGGATATTGATTTTTGGGAAGATTAAAACCAAGTGGAGTTTTAACGAATCTTTAAATAAATTGAAATGTGAATTGATAATTTAAATTATCAAATCTGAAAAGTGATCGAGAATGGAGTACCACCAGTTTTGCTCCAAAGCGATAGTTAAATCTTTAATTAGATTTGAACGTGAAATGGTAATTATACTTACCGATAACATCGTGGTGTTAGATATGGAGTATTACCAGTTTTGCTCCATGGGATGAATAGATTGGGATTGGGAAATAAAATAAATAATTACTTCGGTGTGGTTCGCTAATCCCGACTAGTTTGGAAAACCATAATATGGTTTGAAATGATATCCAAAGGAAGATTAAAGAATAAATTTAGAAGAATTTATCTTTGATAAAATTAATGGGAACCTTTCCCTAAGAGTGTGAAAATTTGAATAAAAGAATATTCTGAATTGGAATGAGGCGTATGTTGTGTTTGTGTAATAGTGTTTATTATATACGCGGGTTATTCAGAAAGGTCGGGTTTATACCCATTCTGAATAACCGATTCGACGATATGTCGAAGATGAAGACGGTGGTTGAAGACCGGAAGTCTTCACATCGTTTGGGTGATTACTGATGATCTTGATTGGGCTGTCCACCCAAGAGGAGGGAATTAGTTGGTGATTGTCCAAACGTACTTGGAGATCGATGGATAAGCGAGGAAAGTGCCTCCGGTTTCGTTCAGACCCAGAACGAACTTGTAAATGGACCGTGTGTCTGACATTGGATTTTATTCTGTGTTGATTGATCTTTGTTAAATATACATTTGTTTGGCAGCAGAGAATTTATTCTCTTGCTTAACGCCCTTCTCTGAGACGTACGAACTCAGAGGTTGTATATCGATGGACATCAGTCGCATGGAGTGAATTGCCTATGTGGCACGCCTAAGTGGCAGATGATCAAGGCATCAGTTGAAAAGAAAAGTCTTGTGGTTGATGATCAAAGCACGGCCTGTGTGGCGCAGCTTTGTGTATGGCGTTAATTCGCGAGCCTCACACCTCGGTATGAGTCAAAAACAGGATAGTGACTGTAGGGAGAGCACGACGTTTCTTTCTAGCTAGTGGTGATGTCAGTGCTTAAACTGGCTGACATTTATATATTTTTCACCTGTGTGGTTGTTGGGATGCGAGGCGCCTCGGATATAGGTCTGTTAGGACCGGGAAACGTGTGTTCAGGAATTGCCAATCCCCAAAAGTAAGAGATGACCGACCCTAAAGATCCAAGGATCGTTGTGTGTGGTCCTGAGACATTTGCTAGAGTGTCTCGAACGGAGAGGAGCTTGCCTCTTGCCTCGACTCATGCTGGAATCCAATTTCCAATACGTGACATTGCGGTTTTATTTGTAGAGCCTAGTATGGCGACATGATATATGGTACCCATGTCGTCTATGACTGGTATTTATGATTGAAAATGTTTTGACACTATACACTTATAATAGTATCAAATGATTTGTTTTAAACGTACCAAGCATGTTTGGCTATTATAAGGGAGAACCCTATCCTCCTCCTTGCATTGCATTGTGTGATGGGACCTGGGTCTTATAATAGCTTCATTTTTCCAAAAAGCATTGCGTTGTTTTGTTATATGCACTAGTGTTCTTGGGAGGAAACCCGTTCCGTGTTATACGGCGTGGTCCCTTGAATTACTCTCTTTTAAAGCAAAGTTTTAAATAACTATTTTAGTTCTCACACCAGTCACATGACTGACCTGGAGTTTATTGTTTTAACCTAAACTCTGGGTGCCCCTATTTTCCACACGGGCAGCTAGTAGTTTTGGTTTTGCAGATTTATATTCATAGGATCCTGATTTACAACTGGAACGATGCTCGGAAAGCTCTGTATCCGTGTATTACTTTCAGTTGTGTTTTGTATATTTTTCCGCTGCTATGTAATTTATTGTAATCTCTGATATTTATCGAATGTGTAATATTTATTCATACTCTGTATATTCTTGTATTCTGATGGAATTGTTGTAATAAGCAATGAAATGTTCTTCTGTTTGTGTTCCGATGTGTGTTGTTCTCAAAGCGATCCGTGCTTTCCTTACCGGGGAAGTTCGGGTCATGTCATATGCCGTCTATGATTGATATATATGATTGAAATTGTTTTGACACTATACACTTATAGTAATAATAAAAGATGAAATTTAGCGTATCAAGCATTCTTTGGCTATTATAAGGTAAAACTCTATCCCCCGGATTGTGTTGCATTGTGTGATGGGACCTGGGTCTTATAATAGCTTCATTGTTCTTTATTTAGCATTGCGCTGTTGTTTTATGCACTAGTATTCTTGGGAGGAAACCCGTTCCATGTTATACGGCGTGGTAGGTTTAGCGATCGATTCGGATTAAGCGGAATTACAGATTGTTACACCTTATATTGATCAAACATGCTTGATACGTAGAAAATAATATTTTAATATTATTATTAGTGTCTAATCAGTTTTAAAATACTTCAAAGTAAATGTATCAATCCTAGACGGCATAGCTACCATATACTATGTCGCCATATATAGGTTTACAATCAAAACCGTAATGTCGTATTGGAAATTGGGTTTCCATCATGAGTCAAGGCTAGGGACAATCTTCTTACAGATTCGAGACACTCTAGTAAATGTCTTAGGATTCAGACATTGGCGAACCCTTGGATCCTACAGGGCCGGTCCACAAATACTTTAATGGATTGGCAATTCCTGAACACACGCTTCCCAGTTCTATTGAACCTATAAATTGGTCACTATCGACCAACATAACCGAGGCCTCGTAATCCATCATCCACAAAATTAAAATGTCAGGGCTTGCAAAACCCTGATACCACTTCTAGCTAGAAAGAAACATGTGCACTCCCTGCGTTCCCTTGTCCCGTTTCTGACTCTTACCAGGGTGTGAGGCTCGCGAAGTAACGCTATACACAAAGCTATGCCTGAACAGGTCGTGCTTTGATCATCAACCACAAGGCTCTGCTTTTCAACAAAAGCCTCGATCATTTGCATCTTGGCATGCCATATTGACAATTCACGCCATGCGATCAATAACCATCAATATATAACCTCTGAGCTCATGTGTCTCAGAGAAGGGTGTTAAGCAAGAGAATAAATTCTCCGCCACTAAACAAATATATATATTAAATAGACATCAATTCACATAGAATGAAATCCAATGTTAGACACACATCCATTTACAAATCTGTTCTGGGTCTGAACGAAACCGGAGACATCTTATTCCTCGTCCCATATGTCCAATACGGAAGAGAGGTGCTCGCTTATCCGGACAATCAACAAGTATGTCCAGACAACTACCACTTTAACCCTTTACTGGGAGCTACCCAATGCCGGGCATCAGTAGTCATCCATTCGATGTGAAGATCGTCGGTCTTCAATCACCGTCTTCAATATCTTTCATTCAAATCGTCATATAATTATCTGAAATGAGATTAAACTCGGTCTTTTCAAATAATTCTTGCTTATATATAATTTAAACCATTTCATATTGTTAATATTATTTTGTAATGATTTATCACTATTTTTATTTATATAAGAATAACTTAATTTAATTTAACGACGCTTCGGGTCAATAGGCGGCCATGACGTTGTTTTTATCAAAATTTGATTTACACTTTTCTCGAAATTTAACCGTTGAATTTTAAAAAAAAATTATATCATTGGAAAGATCTTCCTAAAATGGTCCTAAGGGTTCCAGTTTTGGGAAAATCCGATGGTCAGATCTTTCGGTATAATCGTTTAAAGTTACGATTCCGAAACGCGAACTACCATGCGCGATTCATTTAATTTTAATATATATATATATATATATATAAATTACTCGACGATTCCACTAACGTGGTTTAACATGCCAAATAAAAGAATGTTTTATTGGCATATCATATCTACATGTTCATAATGTCAAATAAATATGTATTTTATTTACATGACAATTTAGCTAATGATAAATAAAAAGATAATTTTTATTTGTATTTCTAATCTTAACTTTAATAAATAAATAAAAACATTATTTGTATATGGTTTCAATGTGTGTTTTGATAATAAAAATAATTCTTTAACTAACATACAAATTCTAATGTATAATGTGACAATAAAAATAATTCTTTAATTAACATACAAATTCAAATGTATGTCGAAAAATGATTCATTAATTAACATACAAATTCTAATGTATGCTGTGACAATAAAAATGATTCTTTAACTTACATACAAATTCTAATGTATGTTTTATAATTTTAGTGACAAAATAAAAAGATAATTTTGTCTATATGACATGTTTACAACTCTAGCGACAAAATAAAATATAATTTTTTTCTACATGACATGTTTACAATTCTAGCGACAAAATAAAAGATAATTTTGTCTGCATGACATGTTTACAACTCTAGCGACAAAATAAAAGATAATTTTGTCTACATGACATGTTATAATTCTAGCGACAAAATAAAAGATAATTTTGTCTACATGACATGTTTTACATGTCTAATTCAACAAAATAAATAAAGGTGATATTTTTGTTTTGTCGACAATTCTAATTCAACAAAACAAATAAAAGTGATATTTTGTTTTGTCGGCAATAATTCAACAAAACAACTAAAAATGATATTTTTATTATACAATAACATATTCTTATCTTAATAACATATTTATTTACAAAATATGTTTTCTAACAAAATGACCTATTTTGTTCACAAAATATGCTTTCTAACATAGATGACATATTTATTTACATACATTTTCCAATGTATTCTAATGACAAACAAAGAAATAATTTATTTGTTTACATTTTTGTATTCAACATAACAAATAAAAATGATAATTTTATTTGTTTACAATTTCTATTTCAAATTAACAAATAAAAATGATGACTTTCTATTTTGTTGACAATTCTATTTCAACAAAATGATTAAAAGTGACAATTTCATTTCGTTAACAATTCTAGTTTAACAAAATGAATAAAAGTGATAATTTCATTTTTGTCTAAATTTCCAAATTAAGAAAATGCATATAAGTGATGGTGGCATTTATGTTGATAATCCTAGTTTGACAAAATGATTACAAGAGATAATTTCATTTTGTTTACAATTATAGTTTAACAAAATGAATATAAGAGAAAATTTCATATTTGTTGACAATTCTAGTTCAACGAAATGACTTAAAAGTGATTGTTAATTTTTGTTGACAATTCTAGTTTAACAAAACGACTTAAAAGTGGTTATTCATTTTTGTTGACAATTCTTGTAACGTCCCAGAAATTTTGGACAACTGAAATGAGAAATTTAAATTAAGCTTTAATTATTAAATTTTATATTGATACTGGGGTTGGAAATTTAATACATTGTTTTGAGTGAAATTGAATTTAATATTTAATTCAGAACGGTTGGTTGGGAATCCAACATTTTATTTTTGAAGATTTAAATTTAATTGGTTTGAAGTTCGTTTTAAAAATCTAGATGGTTGGAATGGAAAATTTATGTTATTAACGAATTGAAAATTTTATTGATGGAAATATATGGAAAATTGGCTTGGATATGTGTTTGTTATTGGGTCTAAAAAAATAGAAATTTAACAGTTCAAATTTCGAATCGAACGTTGTTGGTTGTGAACAAATGGAATAAATCGTTGAACAAATAAATAATTTAAAATAAAAATATCGTCGTATGTAAACAAAGTCAGAATCCAACCAGAATAATTGTATTGAATTTAGAAAATTGAAGTATAGAGATTCGCAAAAATTCGTTGCGTTTGGAAGTGGGGTGACGGTACGAATATTGAATGTTCAACAATGGTTCGCGGTAGTGTTTTAATATTTAATTAATCTCAAATAATACCTTCCCCAATCTTATACTGCGCCGACCTACCCCTGCTAACCTAAAGCTACTTAAATTACATCGTGTTTATCCCTTTTATTTTTCTTCTATAAAAATATCGTTCCTCCCCAATTCATTGAGCACAAAAAAAATATAAAAAAATTGTCTCTTTTTCATTTTAATGGCCGGTTGTCCCCATTTCTAAAAATCGTTCCTCAAATTAAGGGGTCCTCCTCCCTCTCATTGCCTGCTCGCGGAAACCTTCCCCTAAAAGATCGAAGCTTTCCCAAATTTATGACACCACCGCAGCCTTTTCCTAAAACCGAGATCCAAGTCCCAAATAAAAATCAAAGCTTTCCCTACTACCAAATCGCGAAGCCACCTAAAGCCATCGAGCGTAGCCTTTCGCCACCGCGAGCCGAGACCGCCTTCCATGCGCAGCGCTATTGTAAATTGCTGGAAGCCTAAGTCACCGCGCATGCTATTGTCGAAACCTTGTCTTCAAAAAAAAAAAAAAAAACTTTGAAGCCACTGCCTCCTACACGCTTCGCCTTCGTTTATTTAAGGTGAGCATTCACTCACGATTAAGCATTAATTCAAGTATTTTGACTTCAATATTGACTGAGTAGTAGTTAACGCTTGGGTGTTGATTGTCTTGTGATTAATTGTTTGATGATGTTACATGTAACTAGTTGCTACACCTTTGTCTTTGGCCTGTTATAGATACAGTTGTATGTGTATATGCATATTGTACGCATACGTACATACATGAGGACGCTTGCCGCTTTGATACCTTTACACCGTTTTACCAGTATGATTTCATATATTAGAAACCGTTTGAACACGCTAAACTGGAAGCGAGTAATGGCTTAGACAACTTACTTAAATAAACAAACGGCAGAGAAAATAAATGTGAGTATTTGTACTCAAGATTAATATTTGTCTCAAGAAATTAACTTCGATTTAAACCTTAGTATAATAATTGACTTGGGTGTTGATTACTGTTCATCTCGGCTGGGTTGATTATGATGTTAAAAGTTTGGATGTTCATTTCATTACTATGTTTCCTAATGACTCCTAAACAACATAAGAACTTTTCGGATCTCTGATTTAACCTTTCAAATGCAGCATCTTAGATTGTAGAATTTTTGTATATGAATTCTGCCCTTGAACGATCAGATTTGAGTATCCCGTAGTTTGCCAAATTGCTATGAGTATAAACTAATTAGATGTTGTTGGTTTTGATTTAAACTTACACCGTTGTATGCACTGCATTTGTTGTGACCTGTTTTGGGCTTGTCCTGTATATAACATAAACTGCAATGAGATCGGTACATATAACTTGGTCATAAGTTGTTCTGCTTTGTCTAGCACCTGCATAAGTCCCCTACTATAATTAATCATTTGGTAGTTTACATTTGATATCCTCAGCCTGAATGGTCAACATTTGTTGTCCTTAGACCTGGCATGATTTTGAATTAACTTAGCTGAGGAACATTTATATACATATGATAGTCCTGACCTATTTGGGAAATGCTGAAACATGTAAGACATATTTAGTTTACAAAATTGTTATATACTAAAGTTCACCTTTGACGTAGTTCCGAACTTATGCGAACTGGAAAAGGTTAACACGTGTTAGTATTCAAAGGAACATATGAATCCCAGGATAAACTTGATTTTTCCACTTTGTATCAAATACTAATATTTCATGATTAAATTGAATATCCACTTTGATAGCTATAAAATGACTATAACACTATGATATGTCCATCATAAAATGTTTGGGTTCTATGTCTTCCTTTTGAAGAATCAATCCATTTACACTTATTTCTCTTGAATAATTTATGGTTAAAAGGTGACCCGAATATCATGATAAGTCTGCCATAGATGTTAATTATCCGTTTCAGTAAATCATTTACTCAGTCTCTCCTGATGTATGTATGGTGGTCTTCTTCTTTCTTCTGTTTTGATGATATATATATATATATATATATATATATTATTATGCAAATACAGTGTTTTAGTGGATGAATCAAAGTATAATTGGTGGCACACACACACATACACACTTGGGCGTTTATGTTTAGCTTTCCAGTAATTCAATTTAATGTTGAACAAGGTATACTATTGTAATGACCCGTATTCTACACATCATAGGATCGTAGAATATTTATTTCTTTCCCATGTTGAGTCGTATGGTCATGTAACTTAGGGAAACATCTATTAGAGTCATTTCCCATATTCATGATTTTTGTCGATTTTTAAATGACCATTTTGCCCTTAGTTGGTACTGTTTTGGCCATAACTTTTGATTGGAAAGAAATTTTGATCTGAAACCACTTCCATTTGATTCGTTTGATGGTTTACCTTTCCGTAGAGTGGTCATAATAGCCAAACGGACTTACCGTTTGGGAGATATGGCTGAAACAAGGTTTGGAGGGTGAAAAACTGCTTAACCGGGCCAAATTGGGTGATTAGTGAGTAGGCCCATAACCCATTTCGGGATTAGCGTTATGGGAGGGCTGAAATGATATGGAGAATCATTCCATTTCAGTTTTCTAGCCTCCACTTATCACCAAGGATCCCCAAAAATGGCCTCTAACCTCTAAATCACCTCCAAATCATCTTTTGGTCAAGGATTTGGCTTAGCAACCCCTAATCAAGGAAGATCTTCACCAAATCAACATAGGAGCTGCTGTTTGGCATTGAAATTCGCATCAAATCAGAGAATTATTTCAGATCTTAGTT